>CAJNJA010067708.1:0-22656 GCA_905231915.1 Symbiodinium necroappetens
AGGGGGGGTGCATGGTTAGAAAATGGTCATTGCTAGCTGCATACCGCCGACCACAGCCTTTTTTTTTACATTCTTTGGATCTGTCGGGCTAGGGCGGCACGCCATCCCCAAATTGGTCTGCTCACGGCGAGGCTCAGGCCAAGACCGCCTGCGTCAACCGACTACAGCCGGATGATCATGTGCGGCACCGAGATGAATGAAGTCGTCGACCTTCAAAGCACCCGATCTTAACGTCGTACCCGTCGTGCTGGCTGGTGTCGTGGTCGTGAGAGCACGCAGCCGGAAGCGAATGCCGCCTGCCGATAACCACGGATTGGCAGAGTCTCTGCCAACTCCAGCCCCCGACCCAACATGGTTCACAATGTCACACTTTGCTGTCCAACAGTTTGCGGATCGGCCCGCCATCTGGAAATCGCTCTGTGGCGAGTGCCCGTGGAGTCACGAAGGATGCAGTCTGCTTCAACCTCGCATTGGAAAACAAACATGGGCTTTTCCTTGGACTTGACTTGCACAAGCTGGAAAGCCATGGCTCTCGATTCGACAGCAAGCGATTGGTTCATGACTTTTGAATTCCTTGACCTCGTGAGCTTCTGATGTCGTCACTGTCACACAGCCCTAACTCTGCTCTCAAGCGGCACTCGGTGTGGAAGGTTTCCGCAGGCTTCTGTGGCAATGAAGAATCGGCCAGCATGTTCACCCACAGTGCCGGAGGTTCGTGCACCAGCTTCCACCAACACCTGCGAACTAACCAGGCTGGGTGCCTTGAAGTCAAGATATTCGTGCGGTTCACTCCGTTTGCAAATTCTCACGCCTGACACACCTCCACATGACCGTGGAAGACCGCCCAGTGAAGTGGTGTTCGATTCCAGCGGTCCAGCCAATCAGCTCCAGCATTACCTCTCATTGCTCACCACTGGCTACTGCCGCTACCTGTAAAATCTGACTATGAACTTTCCACCTTCGTTCCGCGCCAACCCCCGCTCGCCTTGGAGCAGTGCGGTCGCAGTGGCAGGGTTGCCGGCTTTGGCTGCTGCATGAAGCGAGGTACTGCGGCTCGCTGTGTCCTTGTCTGAAAATGCCCGTTCCGAGACGCTCTGTTTCGCACCTTCTAAACGGGAGCAGCACTTAGCCTGGGATTCCTGCCGTTGCTTCGACATCAGCCCTGGCCTGGCACCAGGGCCGGAGAAAGGAGACACGGCTCTGAGGCAACGTGCGCAACGCCAATCCTCGAGCAGCAACTCTACCATCCGCTGGCCGCAGCGCTCTGCAGCTTTGAGAAGCGTGGGCGTGCCATGAGCCTCAAGGACAACCGCAACTAGTAACTAGTTACTCGGGCCTTGCACAGCACAGATTCAAATGCAGCTTCGGTGCATCCCGTTGCTGTGGCTGTGCGCGGTGCTGGAGAAGCTCTTCAGCGCAGCATACGTGGTTCCCCATCACAGCCTGAGAGCATCTCCCCCTTGCCGATAGAGCCAGAATCGCTGCAACTTTTGCACTTGTTCCCTTAAGGTTGTAACCAAAATCAAGGGCGTCGAGCCGTGTCTGGCATATTGTCCCTGCAGGGTGCCTCGCCAGACACATCGGCGAAAGGTGGGAAGTTGGCATCCAACATCCCGGCCTCCTTCCACAGGAGCCCCTTCGCGAAGCAGCCTTGGCTACAAGACACTTACTTGACTTCTTATGGCACCTCTAAAAAACACAGCAAGAAACAACGTGCACGCTAGACAAATCTGCGGTTGAACACGAGGAGGAGTCTTCTTCCGACGCGACGAGGCGCAAGCGTACCAGAGGCACGAGGCCGGCCTCAGCCGCACGGCCTTGGGGAAAAACAGGTCTCAGGTCTCAGATGGTCGCAGGTCTGATAGATTCTGATAGATTCTTTTTGGAGGGCGCCTGGGGGAGTGTGGCAAACGACCTGACGCCGAATCCGAATTCGTAAAGCCATATTGCTTTAGATGACGCCGAATTGTGGCACCACACTGTCTGACGCCGAATTTGTCCCCTGACGTCGAATTGGGTCGTGACGCCCGAAGTGTCTCCTGATGCCTGCTGATGCCACATTAGGTGGTGACACCGCATTGCTGAACGTTGCCTTAGGTGATGATGCCGAATTGATGGCGCTGCAGTATAGGTGGTGACGCCGAATTGTTGATGCCGAATTGTGAAGCCACATACCCGAGGCGCCCATGGAGCTGATGCCAAAAGACCAGGCCCTGATCCTGATGTGCACGGCTCTGTTCTGACAACGCACGAGGCTTTGGACATGTCCAGATACAGGAAATGCAGGCAACGCTGCGCATGCTACTTGTATTGTGTTCGGCGGTGGCGGAAGCAATCAGTTTGCGCTCCCACATACTTCGGCGGGACTTCGAAAGGGTTTTGAACTCAAAGGCTCTTGGATTCATCGGGGGTTTTTGAGGATGCTCTTTTTCAATGCACTCATTGCTGTCGCATTTCTTTGTGGCGTCCGCCGGCAGCAGTTCCTGCAGTCCTTTGCCGAGGATGGAGCCATGAACTGATGGAGCGCCCTGACGTTTAAAGCAGAACTCTTACAAAACTTGAAGTCCGGGGTGGAGCCTTGGACTGATGGGCTTCCCGGGCGCAATGTGGACTCTAACCAATCTCTAGTGAGGACGCCTACGGTACTTCTGAGCGAAGATACAGATTGAGCCATTCCAAACGTGCCCTTGCCGTCAAAAAGAAGCACGCATGGAGATGGAGTTGCGGGGGGTGGGTTGCTTTGGTCCTGTTGGCCAGCCAACCAACCAATAGACTGTTGGGCGCACACTATCTCACAAACCTGGAGCCTTGGACTGATGGAGAGCCCATGATTTTAGCATCAGATCTCTTGCGAGACCCACGCTCAATCACATGTCATGCGACTCATGCACGTGAACTGCGCTTATCCAGTATGTGTCTTCGCGAATGCATCTTCACAATGTGGATGCGTCTTCAAGTCGTTTGCCACACTGCGCAGGGACCCGTAATGCATATTTTCGAATGCGGAAGGCAGGGGAGGTCAGAGGCATTGTGTCGAGGTGCAGAGCAGCTGCTCGGCGGTGTCTTCCGGAACCTGCAACAAACTCGGCTGCTCAGCATGACAGTCGGCCTCCTCGGACTTGACGGCTTACATGCGCCTGAAGCTAGGGAAATCGATCTAGAATCTAAACAACCAATGCTGCTCGTGAGGTTCCCGGGCCCGAGATGGCTGGATTCTCTTAATGGAGTCCTTACCCTTACCGGCTTACCGGGCAGCTTCCCACTTTGCCGGGCAGCTTGCTCCCACGCACCATGGTCCAGCTCAGGATCTCGATCGCCGCGCTGGACCTTGTGCTTCACGTAGTTGATCCGCAGTTCCGCAACGTCCTCCTGCAATGCGCTTGGCTGTCAGCGGAATGTAGCAAATGTAGGTGACCAAGTGCGTATGCATCCATCCACCCAGGCCAGCTTGCATTCTTGCTTACGGACATACCTGTACACCTGCTCAACAACTTCACCGTCACATGGCTGTTGAAGGGCAACAAAAACAAGACTGTCGCCGCACAAGTAGATGTAGCTACGAGTATCTGGCCCTCGGGGAGTATGGGCTGTAGACGTGTAGAGTGTAGACCAAGCGCAAAGTGGCAACGCGCGAGGACGCAACACTCATGTTCTCCAAATTCTCTCCGAAGGTGTTTTTCCCGAATGCCGCGTCCTCGCTGATCTTCTCCTCGGTCATAGAAGCATCCGTGCCTGGGAAGCGGACGCCACCTCGAGCCAACATCTGGCAGTAGATTCGTAGCCGGGGCGAGTGGATCAGCTTCTCTGGGGACAGGATGATGCCCAAAGGGCTCGCAGGGCTGGCCTGGGCATTGGCAGATTGTTCTGCGGGTTGCTCGAACCGACAGATTTGGACATAAAGTTCTCGGTCTCTCATGGTCCGCGCCATATGCACCTGCGCTTGATACCTCTGCACTCTTCGCTGCTGAGGACCTGTCATCTTGCCCGGCAGCGGTGGCCAATGCAACCAGGCGCCGGGAGACCTGATCCAGAGGTCCTACACTGCTACATGGGATTCAAGTACAAAGCAGTCACGCCCAGCAGCAGCAGCCACAAGGCCAACACAAGCGACGACGACTACTACCCATTGCAACGTGGATGACAGATCTTGCGACAGGTTTGACATGGTTTGACCATCACGCTCGGCACACCCACGTGAGGACACCACAACGAGTCCATGGTCTCAAGCCTATCCAGACCAACTATTTAGCAGCACGAGCAATTCCGAAACGAGTGATCTCTCAGTGCCCTGCCACGCAAGGCAAGAATGCCATCCTATCACTCCTGCACCTACCACTGACCTTGCGGACCAAAGGTCCAAGGCCTGCGATCCCACCCTCTGCAAAAAATGGGCTCAAACTCCAAACCGAGTTCGTGGGCAGAAGGAGTGCCTTGCTACTGCTACAGCCCACCATATCTCTGGATGAGTCTTGTCTTAACTCTCTTGCTGTGACCTTCACCAGACTTGTGATGCAAGGACCCATGACAGGGAATGAACGTCCCCAAATCTTCAGAGGAAGCCTGCAGCACCGACATGGAGTGCCCTCCCAGTGCGAGGAAGTGGTCGTTCGGCCCGACTCCCGACCGCTTCAGCACTTCCTTGGCCGAAAAAAGGCATTGGTCTGGGCCTTCTGCAAACCCCCTCTTGCTCTTGTTGCAACATTTTGAGAGCGCTCGAATTGCCTCCCACACGCTGGCCACCACGCGCTCGAGAGCTGTCAGAGATGAGGACGACGTGGAGGAGACGTCCACGCTCTCCGGCAAGGCTTTTGTGTCAACCTTCCTTCCAAGAGACGGCAGGAACACATCTCGGGCCCCCTCACGGCCATATCTCGCGGCTCTGAGGTTGGGGCCCATTCTGCGTCAGAGGGAGTCGCTGCATGAGCACGAAACGACTCGGAAGCATGTGCCGTGGCAGCTCCGTGCTGGAACGCGTGAGAAGGAAGTCGCTGACCACCGGCAGCACGCCTTTGAAACAGATGCAGCGCAAGACCCGCTTTGATGCGCTAGAGGAAACCGCAGGCCGAGCTTTTCTCCTAAGGTTCTTCTCCAAGTGCTTCTGGGAAGCAGTAGGGCTCATGCATCATGACAGCCGCATCGACAGACACCTGGACCATGAAATGATGGCAAGGCAGGCTTCGCTTCAGCTTCGGCTCATGTCGGTCTCCCGTCCTGGCAGTAGGCCACCAAGAAGCCATCACGAAGCTTCACTGAGCAGTTGGCGATGATACCAGACGAAGTCTGCACGACAGCCGACTCAATCTCACCAAGCTCGACGCGCATTCCACGAATTTTGACTTGGTTGTCGAACCTCCCCATAACCTCAAGCTCTCCATCCAAAAGACGCCCACCATCGCCAGTTCGATACCATCTGCCCGGCAGGTTCGGGAGCTCAACGAACTTTGCAGCTGTGAGTTCCGGTCGGTTGTGGTATCCTAGCAGGCTGTCAATTAGAACAGATTGCAAACCCCCCCCCCCCCCAGCAGCAATTGCTAGTTTAGCTTCTTACATGTTCTTACCAGGGTGCCAATGCCCACTTGGACGCCGCCCTGAACGATCTCACCAACCTCGTCGTCCTTCTGCTGTGCCAATCCGTCACGTTCCTAGGGGCTGAGTTCAGCCGCATTCCGGTAGTAGTGAGCACGCTGCACCCTCCCAACAACCAATCTAACAGTTCTGTTGAAAACTGCTGGGAGTCGAAAATCCGCACTTCATTGCCAGGATAGGGGCGCCCCACCAATGTCGCACGATCTCCAGGCAGCATGTGGCGTAGGGTCTGCCAAACGGTGCCTTTTCGTGTGCGAAGCGGAAACACCCACTCGTTCAAGACGTTAGAGGATGTGAGAGGCAATTCCTTGACCGAATTTGATAAGCCTGGCTTATGCCAAGGTGCACTCTGTCGTTCCATAAGTGTTCAACAGTTTGAGGGCCGGTGCCCACTGATCGAGCAAAGGTTGAGGGGCGCGCTCCCCTCCAAGGCAAACGCTAGTGAGACTCGGCAAGTCCATGCCATTCCTGCAGGGAAGGAGTACCCACATGCCCTGCAGACTTCTACAGTAGCTGAACTGTGAAAATCTGCTTATATTCCTCGACAAAGCGCTCGAGAGACTGCCAGAGAGATGGAGTGCAGGTTACGTGTGTTACCTCGAGACGGTCGATGGCCCAGCCCAGGTTTGCAAAGAACAGCATACGGGGTGCCACGGCCACAGTGCCCCCAACGGCCCAGGTTGCAAAAATGTCTCCTGAGCCGTTATGTGGTATCAGCCCGAATCGGCTCTCAGATGCTTAAAGAGAGCAAGGCCGAGAGGCCGATCGATGGATCGAAGGTCGAGGCCGATGCGATCAGCACTACACTTGATGAGCATATGGACTGCGGCGGATTCTTGACTTTGCACCTGGAGCAAAAGCACCGCACAGTACCGAACCATGGAGGGGTGACCAAGCCTAAGCGTTTCAAGCGAAGGCACCAGTTGCAGAACGCCTGGTGAGAGATCAAAACTCCTTTCGGCTGACCTGTCGAGCCGCTTGTGAACCACCTTAGGCAGCTGCCGCAATGGTACTCTCGGCGGCTAAGAAGACACTAAACCCTAAAGCCTTTTGGCCTTTTGCATCCAGGACTCTCGCAACCAGCCGGGAAACTCCGCAAGACAGCAACGCAACCCTCCAGAAACCCCTAAACCCTAAACTCATCACCGGCACCCCTTTATGGTCTCATGGCACATGTAGGCCGGAGAGGTCGGATCCAGGGCCGCGAGGGTTTCCGGCTCGGGCGAGGCAAGGTCTGAGCTCAAGGGAACTTCCGTGCTCAGGTCCAACACCCGGCCGATCTCTGCGAGCTTCCTGGGTCACAGCAGGTCACATCCTGAGGCTCTTGAAATTACAAAGAAGGGAAGCCAAGCGTCTTGGCGTCGCCCCAGTCTTTCGTGACGAGGCAAGTCGCTTGCGACTCTTTGGCCACATGGCAGAGGCGGGAAACCGGATCATGTGGGTCCAGTGGCACAAGCACCATGCCCCTGCCAGATGCAGAGAGGCTCTCAGAAGCTTGTGCGATCCTGGCCGTGCCTTCTCCATCCTGCGAGCTCTGCAAGTGCCAGGTATGGCCCATCATCAATGGCGACACCCAGGACACCTCCCTGCAAACGGTCGGCGATGAGGCCACTCAGCTGCCACACCTGTCCAAACGGGACAATGACGTGTGATGCCCTGACGACTGACGAGGTCGCGGCAGTTGTGCCTGGCGATATGTCAGGCACCCCAGTGTTCTCTCTGTGGTCAGGAAGCGTAGGGCTGGCTGATCTGGACAGGAGGCCACCGACTGCTGCACCAATGCCAGCGCAGTCATGTAACACTGGGACTCCGCATGGGCGTCTAGGGTGGCAGCATGTATGCCGGCTGTGCAGATGCTTCGGTGAAACGCTCGTTCCGTGTTCCAATGGTTCCACCGGTAGATGCATCTGGGGGTTTTCACGCGTGCTTCCGAGTATAAGTCCTGTCGTGTCCAACCGAATCAGCATCGACTAATGCGTCTGATGAAGTGGCGACTGTACTGAAAATCGACAGGAAGCTTCCAGCAATCCACCGCTCACAAACAGCGAGAGCATGGGACATGATACGCCTCGCTTTTTGCTGGTTTGTCCGCGCCCGTCTGAGCTGGTCATCGCTATGTACTGGTGGTCAGTCTCGTTCTTCCTCAACTGCAAAACACCTCAGCAGCCACACTTTCACGGTTTGTGTGCAGTCCTCTCACCCTTCACCCTCGGCGACTGCGCCTGATGATAGCGATCCAGAATGGCTGCATCCTGGAGTCTCGCTGTTTCCGGAAAGCTGGGAAAAAAGCGAATTGTTTTCTCGGTTCTTCTGGCAAAAAGCTTGGCCCCTCGCGACATTTCGCTTGCCAGCCATCGCCTGCTCTGGACAGGCTACTTAAGATACTTAAGATCCCTCGGCCATCCTCTGCCCAAAGACTGCTGCGAGCTGGCACGGGGCCTCTCGCAGTCTGGCTGGCGAGATGGACGGGGAAAGCCTCAGTCCTGGCACTTTGTTGAGGCTCCTTTGAGGATACTTTCCGGGCCCTGGGCCGGCAGGGCCTCCGGGGGCGGGTGCAGCGGGAACTTCAGCTCCCGAGTCGGAGCTGCTCACCTCCTCGTGGCGAAAGCTTTTGGGCACGGAGTCTGCCAAGTCTCTACTTCGCCCACGGCAGTATATGGATGGTGCGGTGGCACGATTCGTCAACAGCCAGGGCTTTCAATGCCACAGAAATCAAAGAAAGATGGCAGAAGCGACTAACGGTGCATGCAACGACTTGGGAATACAAGGATTCCTGTGGGCTGGGCTTCGCTTTCAGCTGCAGCGAGCAACTTCAATCTGTTGATTTCTTTATCACCGTGACGTCCCTCTGAGGTTGAGGCACTGCTGCTGCTCTCCACCTTCTTGACAACAGCCGGCGGCCTCAGTTAATGCTACTTGTAGCTCTAGAGGCGGCGCTTCATCGCGATGCTTGGAAGATCTGTGGCTTGGCACTTCGGTTGCAACTTCTGAAATCTTCGCCCGCCATCGGGTCAAAAATCACCCGTCCAAGAATCACCCCCCCTCCAGTAGTGGTGCCCAGTCTAGAGATGATTTTAGCGCTCCCTGGCTGGCTACTACATGTCTCCGGTACCGCGTCCATGGTGCCATCATGCGTGATCGATGGTGGTCCATCTTAGTCTAGGCTGCGCACTTGGCCACTGCAACTGGTGCCTTCCTGAGTCGACCCAGAGGTCGCTCATAAGCTGGCAGCACTGCAACTTTGCACTTACTGGGGGGCTGACGCCGAGGGGGGTAAAGGCAAAGCAACCTCTTCGCTCTCGGAGAGCTCGGAGGAAGTGTAGGATGAGGAATTCTCGGGACCGACATCCAACACCGGACAGGTGCTGGTATCTTCTTTCTCTTTGCCGCCTGGATCAGAGTCGCCATTCAGAAGCAATCAGAAGCTCGCCGGCAAAATGCTCAACAGGGCCTTTGGCAGGCTTGCGGTTAAAAGCCTCGGTGGATCTCTGCACTGCCGCGCTTGAGGCCTAATTACCCTTAACCCCAAACCCTAAATTTTCTGAGGGCCAGGTATTTCGGCCCTAATTAGAACCCTATAAACCCTTAAAAAAACTTAATTAGGGCCTAAGTAGAGGGGCCTCTGGGCCCCAGACTGGCGTCGCCATCTTTGGGGCCGCCGGAACCGCCTGGCCCTTCGCCGAGGGCCTCTTCGGAAAAGAAGGCGACCTGAGGTCCCCCATAAGCTCCCGCGCTTGCCGCGTTCAGAGAACATGGTGGCCATTCTACTAGAGTCTATTATGGTATATGATAGTAAACGTGATAGTCTATGATAGTATATGATAGTATGTTATAGTATCTTATATTATGTGATTCTGGTACCAAGGGGCCAGGACCCGGGTGGAGGAGCCAGCGGACGTGCCACCGGCGGGCGAGGACCTGCAGCACAAGTGCGGCACTCCGCACCACAGTTGGCTCTCAGCTTTTTTTGGGGGGGTGGATGGGGTGCCAGCCCATTGCGGGGATTCCGGCCTGGTGCGAAGTCACCAGGTGGCGGTGCAAGGATCGGCCCAGGCCGGCCGGGTCCGCTAGGTGGACCCGGAACAGGTCGTGCCACAGGGGCCGGCGCTGCGGCTGCTGGGGAAGCAGGTGCCGCTGAGGCAGGTGTAGTTGCTGGCGGCGCAGGAGCTGAGGACTTCTTGGCAAAACCTTTCCGGCCTCAGTCCGATGCAATCAACCAAGAGTCTGCAGATGTGCTGCACAGGAGTGCTCTCAAGAGGAAAGGGCCAAACCAGAAGGATCCGACTAATGAGAATCTACCGAGGCCATGGCTCGCGGCTGAGTCCTGCTAGACTCTCGCTTTCACAAACTAAGCACGGTCCTAGGCGGATTGATGCAGATCGACATTTTTGCGCCCGCCTCCGGTGGCTCCTGCGCAGCTTTTGCTTGTGATTCTGGTTCCGTCCTCAAGGCACTGAATGTGACAGGGTTGAGGGTTTAGGGATGACAGGGTACTTTTCGCAAATGCTGACTTCACGGATGTTGCAGGAGGCTGCCAAGGTAACCCAGTGACGCAGCAACCAGCACGGAAGTGCACTGCAAATGAGCGTCTCTCGAACAGTCTCTTTCACAGCAGGGGTTGCAGTTTGCCTCACTTCCAGGACAAGTCCACATTCACATGATGCCTCTCACAGGCAGAAGAGTTGTGGCCTTGTCTCCTCAGCTTTGCCGGCTTTTCCAGCTGCTGGTTTTCGACCTCGAGAATTTCCGACTGCAGCGTTATCTATCGACAAACATGCGATCTATGTTGGGCAACAACAACAACAACAACAGATTCAGAGCCGTTGTCCAACACCGACACTTCAGTCAGAGTCACACGACTGGCAGGAGTGACCGATTCTGTTATCGACCGTCGGGATACGCGTTGTCCCAAGTGCTGCCTTCCTTCCTCCTTCCTTCCTTCCTTCCTTCCTTCCTTCCTTCCCTTCATGCGCAAACTGGCCGCGCGCTGTGAAGCTGATCCAAATGGCTCTTTCAAAAGCAGTCAGCTCCTTCTGCCTGGCAACGTGTCTTCCTTCCTTCTGGGGCCCCGAACCCGATCTTCCACCAGGTGCTTCACGCGTTGATAGGTGCATTCGCATTATGCACACAGTCAGTCGGCGATATGCACATTCATTGTCTCCGAGGCTCAGATTACATGGGGATACTCGTTACTTGCAGGGCCAATCCGTGCTGTCGATACAAGCGGAGTTTGCTAGTGGCCGAGCGGTTTGTACTGCAGCGGCTTCCAGGCATCTGAAGCCGCAACAATGTAGGATCGACTTCACCACCACGAAACGTCAGTGACGTGATCTCTGACCATTCGTTGAAAAGGCCGCGGCGGCTTTCCTGCCTTCTTTCTCGCCGTTCCTAGCAAGGTCGAGCAAGGAGTTGCACATGCTAAGCCACGCTGAGTCTTGTCGAGTCTCTGCTGAGCTCTTGGCGCGATCACGCCTCCGATCGCGGCGCTTTTCGCGGTCACGGCGGCCCTGGCACATGCTCTGTGGGATGCTTCCGCTCTTCTCGACCAGTTCAAATCCAGTGCTTCCACCTGGTGTTTGCGCCGACCCGTCCGACCCGAGCGGTGACGTCTGCGTCCTCGCAGGACGGATGGCAGCTCTTGGTGGCTCTGCCAGTGTCGAGCCAGTTTGGGCAGACTTCTGTCTGAACCCTGGCTCTCCAGCGCGACGGCCATGTCCAGCTCGAGCATTGCTGGCACTCTCCTTAGCGGCAGGTTGAATAGATCGAAAAGCTTCTGCTACAGAACACGGCTCTGAGGAGCCAGCAGAGTCCGCAGCGCTGGCACTCTCACTCTGGCTTTCTTCCGACTTGTCATCTTCTAGAGCTGCAAGCCTCAAGCTGCTCTTCATATGTTTTGGTTAGATGCTTGAAGCACGGCTCTACAGCGAAGTGGGTTCAGGCAGCCACAGCGCGGGCATGCCAAGCAAGTGGCTGGGGCGCGAACTTTGGCTCTTCGCCATATTTTTCACAGATAAGGCGATAAAGTTCTCTCTCCTGGCCCTGACATGACTAGAGAAACGAGTGGTAATAGTTGCGGCCGACAAAGTCGGGAGATTCGAAAAGTGAAGACTGGCTGCGCATGCTTTTGGATCGGGCCTTGTACTTGGCCAGAAGGTCCTTGACTTCACTTAGCTTGGCCGGATTGCGCCGGTTGTACACATCCCGGATCAACTCCACGATCTTTGTCAAGGAGAACTGGCCGTGCACAACCCAGCAATGAAGTTGCTCCGTCTCTGGATTTCCGGCCTTCTCGGCTTTCTTCTCTATCTTGCTGTCCTCGTCTTGCTCCTCTTCCTCCTCCGCACCTTCGGCATCATCTCCGTCCTTGTCATCGTCCTCCTCGTGCTTGTCCTCCCCTTCCATTTTGTCGTCCTGTCGGTGAAACATGGCTGGAGCTGGCAATTGCAGAACAGGAAGCGTGATGCGAATATTTGCCAAGTCGCCTCCTGTTCGTCTGCAACATCTTCGTCCTTCTCCTCGCCTTGCTGGGCGTCAGCTCCAGTCTGGAGTACCTCAGTAACCGGCGACGGTGGCTCATGTTGGACAGCTGGAATGCTGCAAAGCCCGCGCGGAAGCACATTGCTCGCAGGCCCCGGCTTCATCATCCTCCTCATCATCATGCTGCCCACCTTCCTTGGCATCCTGAACTGAGTTGGAAAACCGCCGCAAGGATTAGATTAGCCATGTCTCACCTACTCCAAACGTCTAGAAGCAGACCAGACTTGAGAACCCCCATGCCAGCCTCAGCTTCACTATCCTTCTGCTCCTTCTCGTCCTGCTGGGCCTCGCCTTCGTGGCATCAAGCAGTCCAAACAAGCTGCAGTAGACTCGGATCCTGTGGCCTCAATCTCCCAGGAAATGAGGGCATGCGGCAGGAGCGTAGTGATTGTGGCGAGAGTGCTGCTCGTACAGTACCGGTGAGGCTAGGACGCAGACGTACAGGCACTCACTACTGTGGTCACCGCTGTGGTCGTCGTTACCCCTAACTGAGCAGCGTAGTATAGTTTATTATGTTATATTATACTATATTATATAGTATGGTATATTATGCGACAGTTTATTACATGAGACTGAATTGATAGCCAAGCACTGATACAAGTCCTCCGCTGGGCCGCGGGCTTTCAGAACGCTGCGACGCTTGCTCGGGCTCAGGGTCCGCCACGCCCTGAGCGCTCTCGCTTTCAGGGTCCGGGGTGGAGGATTCTCAAGGCTTATAGTATACTAATAGGATCTTGCAGGGTTTACTTGGTTCGGGCCTGCTTTCTCAGGCCTTCGTTTCTGGAGCATTCCGCTTGCAGGGCTTACTGTCATTGATTTTCACATCGGTCCGGGGGCGTGGAAACGACCGCTCCAGTGAAGCCTTCAGTTACTATGCTAGCATAAGAACCAACTCATGGCAACATCATTCAAGCAGCTTGCTCCACCAAACCGAGAACATCTAAGCAATAAATGAAAGAACAAAACCGGATCACGAAGGCAAACAAGATGGGACGACAGAACTGCAAAAACCCGACTTTGACTCGCCTTCTGCTGGCTCTGCTCCAGCGGACGTCGCTTGGGCGCTGCCTTTGCTTTCGTTCCAGGAGTCGGAAGACCTCAAAAATGAGCAGAAACATCTAGAGCTCCCCAAACTCCAAATCGAAGGCAAGCCGAGGTCGCAGCCTGGGGCGACCAGGGGAGCTGGGGCTGGCTCCTTTCGTCAAAACACCGACAAAAGGCGGAAAAGCTGAAGGGCTGACGGGCACAAGAAGACAAGCACCAGCACCGGTCCTCCTGATGCTCCTCTTCGTCTTCCTCTGGCTCGCTGCTCTTCTCTTGACCCTCCCTCTCCGCTTCCCCCTTGTCTTCCTCCACTTCTGGAGACTCGCCTGCTTTTCCGTCAACCTGGGCCATATCTGATCGGTGCAGGGAAAAGTCGAAGCTTCATCGCTTCGCCGAGCTGCCTCCGCCTCCGCTTGCTCTTGACTCTTCCGGTCCTCACTGTCGACTTCTTTTGTCTCCGGCGCCTCGTCGCCAGCCTCTCCTTCCACCTTGGCCTGCGCGTGCTCGGCCTTCGGTACGCGCCTTCGGCGCTTGCGCTTCACCCTCCGCACGCCAGTTCGGTGCCTGCGGCGGCTGATGTTGTCACATTTCTTACCAGGTCTTACCCGTGCAAAAGAGGCTGCTGCCAAAGCACTCTGGAGCCGCCGCTTCTTCCCCACCAGAGCTGCGGACTTTTCGCTTCTTCTTGCGGCCTTGAAGCAGGCACGACACGACCGGGACTAGGAAGCCCTCGCTGCCACCGAACTGGGCCGAACAAGTGTTCTTGAGTTCAACCTGATTGTTGTTTGTAACTTGTTGTCCATGGCATGAGATACGCACATGAGTATGAGAACGGCAAGTCATCCGCAAAGGCTCTCCTTCGGAAACTTGCTTTCAAATTTGACAAAGGCTGTCCAGCTAGCAACGTAGTAGCATCTGCTTCTGGTCGGAAAACACCAACACCGCCTGAATAGCCTGATTGCATTGAAGCGAAGTGCACCGACTTTGCTGTCTCAGTCGATCTCCCGGCTGACTGCGAGATCGAGCAGTTCTTGGCATTGAAGCTGCTTCATTGTTGAATGAAAGCCGTGATAAACCTACGTCTTTCTGCTTCCGCTGGTGAATGAAAACCGTGAAACACTTCAGCTTTGGTGCTTCCATTACTGTGAAAAGCTTCAGTCTTGCTACTTCCATTGTTGAGCAAAACCCAAGAAAAGACTGTGCAACGACTTCTATCGCGCTGCTTCCATTGTTGAATGAAAGCTGTGCTTCCAGCTGCATAGACCATGTTGTGTGGATCTGAGATGCTGGCTGGGCTCTTCTTCTCGCTTACTTTCTTCAACCTGTCGAAGTTTGGAACCCTCTGGGCAACCCCGGCCACTTGCGGAGTTTGCCTCCTGCATGGCTTCAGCCAACACCTGCTGCATGCCAATGGAAAGACGCAGCGCTTGACAAGCTTTCAACTGGGAGGCCTCATCAGCAGGCTTTTCTGGTACGTCTGCTTCTTCTTGCTCGGGGGCTTCTTCATCCTCGGAGCCCAGCTAGAGCACATCCTCTGTGAGTTCGAAGTCTCAGAGACAGAAAACCCTGAGCAAGTTCGGGAATCTGACTCATTGCTTGCCGAGGCACCGCAACACCTGGGGCTGCGTCATTGCGCCGACTTGGTTTGGAGGCTCCCTTGGCGCGGGCCTAGGAAGCCGAGAAGAACAAGAAAGGTTGTTTAGATGTTCGAATGGCGAGGTGCATGCAGAACAAACATCAGAATTTTGAAGTTTTGGGACTCGCGCAGCAATGGTGGGCGGGGGCTCATCCGGCGCAGCTGCCTCGAATGCGCCATGCTCGAGCAGAAACAAACATGCAAGCTGCATGTGAAAAGCAACCTAAATGTGACCTCCCCGTACCATATGCACCGCAGCACTAGCCTCCTCCTGACAAACAGAAGCACCATCCCTGCACTCGGAAGCCGAATTGCTGTAAACGTCTACCTGTAACGGCGCCGCCCACGTCTCTGCTCTCTCGGGACTCTTGGACCTTAGGCCCGCCACCGTGAGTTCAGCTCGTCTGCTTGCGACCTCTTGAGCCGCCTGTGGGATGTGACTGCGGGAAGCATGCCCAGGGTTAGGAGGGGTCCCCCTCCTACGTAACTCGGGTCTGAATTAGGGTCTGAATTCAAGGAATTCCACGTTGCAGGCTGCAAGTCATGTCGCTGCAGCAGGCGCGGTCTTAAGTATGTCTGGTCCAGTTGGGACACTTCTTAACTAGATGCTGATTCGGCCTCTCTGGTTCATGGCAAGCGACAAAACGCGCAAAGGAAGGCAGGCGATGACGAAATCAAAGGTGGTCTGGAGGGACGTCGGGCATGGACAGGTGGGAAACAGCAAGCACACTCCAAGAATGTTGTTTACGCTGTTCGACCGGAGTCTCACGTGATGTGGCCCTACATCGGCCATGCTTTGCCTCGTAAGCAGCCTCAGTTGAATGTCTGCACTGGCTCAGCCTCCCTCTTTCAGTCTTTGGGCCTTTGGGGCTTGTACAATGCTGCAGTTGAGCCCCATGTTGAGGTCTTTGAAGTTTGAACCTTCGGGGCAAACTATTGGGCAAACGTCTTGGGCTAGGTATGATGGCATGGCGGCATGACTCCATGACAACCAGCCGCACAGAAACAACAGCCAGTCGCTGACATGATCCCCCCATGACGCATGTTCAACCTGCACCCAGATCCCTCTAGAAACCTTTCCTTCGTCCAGGCTGCAGCGAGAAGGGGGAAAGGCGAGCAGTGAGAAACAGTGACAAACCGTGTTCACCAGCCGTTGCCCTGGCTCGACTGCATCTTTGCTTCGTCCGTTCTTCGGCTCAAGCAAGGCAACAACAGGTAATACGCACGAGACGAGGCTGGACGTGAAACTTCCCGCCCTGGTTCGTGCACATGCATTCACTCAGATGCCAGCACGTGGCTAGGCTGGATTCTCTTGCTTGCTTCTTGTTGCATATACACACCAACGTACTTATCGCGACTGCAGCGGCACGCCTTCTGGAAGATGCCTTCGATATCTTGCGCTTCTTCCTGCCGAACAACTTCGATATAAGTGCCGCAAGGGGCAGAGATGTCCATAGCCATCTCAGCACAGCAATGGAAAGTGTCCCCGTACTTCTCGCAGACCCGCTCGTAGAGAGCCAGCCTCGCTCAAACTCCAATGCAATTGCAACTCAGCCAAACATCGCCGTGTGCCGAAACGTAGGGTGGGGCAACGGCTCTGACCCAGCATATCTCTCCATGAGCCCATTCACCTGAAAAGATACAAGCAAGCTGGAGAGTTTCGGCAAAAATCTTCAAGGTGAACCCCGACCTCCCCAAGTTTGGCTGGGTTGCGGCGCCGGTAGACCTCTTGGATGAGAGCCTGAAAAAGCAACATACACACGGCACTTCTCAGCAGTGCAAGGCCGTGCTGAAGGGAACTCCGGGCCTTGGCCTCAAGGGCGATCTTCAGAGTAAGCTCCCTCTCCTCCTCCTCAGCCTGCGCTGCCTCCTTCTCTTCCTCAACTTCCTGGCCTTCCTCTTTCTTTTCACCGTCTTCACCTCAGCTAAATGCTGTAAAGGGCGGCAGGCCGTCTGCTTCGATGAGGCGAAAAAACTTGCGGGAAAACGATTTCTATTCGTTGGCAATCAGCCACTCGCAGCTTCTGAACCTTCCTCGGCATCATCGGCTTTCTCATCCTGGCTCGACAGGTCGACGGCTTACGCAAAGATCTGCAAAAGTGTGCACGACTGAAGCGGCATGAGGGCAGACGATCGTGAGATGAGGCATCTGCAGGCCGAGGTCCTTGTGGTCGTTGTTCGTCATGCTTTGGAGTTCTTTCTGACCTGCAGCCTGAGCATTACCATGTGGTTTGCAGAAGAAACTGCCGGAGCCAAAAGGCCTCGCCAGCAAGCTCATCAGCAGCTGCGACGACCATGGCCACCTTGGGTATTCCGTGAATGGAAAAGCCTGTACTCTGGCTTGTAGCTAGAATGAGGCCACAGCCACGTCCGCGTGATCTTGCTTCTCCTAGGACTTGCTCAATATATCCGCTTCCGGTATCCAGTATCTTCTTCCGTGATGCCCCAAACGGCCCAAAGCAAGCTTGCATGAGGTTGGCCTCTGTATCTGTCGCCTTTCGATCTCCATCCTCCGGCCGTCGCTTCCTCACAGACTCACAGAGATGGATACGGCGGTTTCACTTCTCACACTTCAGTTTTCCATTGCTTTTGCAAGAACCCCACCTGCGTCGCCGCTTGCCTTGGCTGCAAAACGAAGTAAGCCCTCCCATCGCAGAGTTTTGTACCAAGGAACGCTTGACCCTGATCTTCTCATGCCCGTCGTGTCCTGCTTAAAGCGGAGTCTCACTCCCCGCTGCCTTGCAGTGCCGAGCCCATGGAGCCCTGCCTGCGGCAACCTTCGCGTCGGTGGCCGAGTGATCCTGCCTGATTCTAATGATTATATGCCCTGTGCTTCGGAGATCGGAGCCTTTTTCTCTGAGGCCCCACTGATCTTCGCTGGCACTGGAGGCATGGCTCTTCGCCCCGGACTCCTTGTGCATGCTGGCAGAGGTTTTCAGCTGCACTTCGGCGCTCGCGGACTAGCCAGGCGAGGTTTGAAGGGGTTGCATGGGGCATCAAAGAGCTCGCAGGTCTGCAGCCGAAAGAACTGTCGTCTAGAGCACCTGCAAGAAATTATTGGACCAAACCCCTTAAAGCATAATAAGGCAGGGTGTTCTCTGTATGCTGTATGGCCTCAGCCTCTTCTTCCTTAGCTTCCTCGCTCTTCCTCGCTTTTGCCATGATGACTCGCAGCAAAAGCGTGGTGAGAAGAATGGCCTGTCCGATGCATCCGATGGGCTGCGTGCCGGAGACGGGGCCTTACAGGCGAATCGGGGGATGCTGGGCGACAAGAACTGGGGATCTTCCCTTCAAGACCAAGCTGTGCCATGCAAGGCATGTTCTTGATGAGCGTGCGGCCGTCTTCCGCGCTGCAGGGCGGACCTGGCCGGATCATGCCAGCTTTCAGCAGCTCTTTCAGTCTACGGCTGGGCCTGGCCTTGGGTCTTGCAGCAATAGCCGGCACCTCCACCTCCATTCGGCATAGAAATGCGGGGGATGATGGAATTCCACGGATGTCACATCGAGCAGAACCTCGGCTTCCTTTACCTCCTCTTGCAGGGTCTCCTGCCGAAGGAATCGCCACCGTGCCGGCCTCTAAAACCTTGCATCCCGGGCCTGCTGCCAATACTGAGCAAGCTCGGTGGCATCAACAGCGAGGTCGTCGTACTTCTCGGGTTCAGCTTCGGACTCCTTCTCTGCGTCCTCTGATCCACGACAAAGGAGCCAGGAAAACGCCCAAACCTACCAAGAAAGACTCCAAATCCGTATCCGCCTGCGACTCTTCCTCGTCCTTCTCCTGGCTGGCTTCTTCAGTGCACTCTTTCTCCGCGTCTTCGTCGTCCTTCTCATCATCATCTTTGTTCTCCTCGTCCTTGTCCTCCTGTTCATCCTCTTTCTCTTGGTCCTCGTGCTCCTCCTCTTCGGCCTCTACCTCCGTGTCCTCTTTTTGACCGGACTCTGCCTCTCCCTCCTCCACGGCCCCGTCGCCGTCGCCCTCATTCTTTTCTTCGGCTTCCGGCTCCTTCTCACCATTCTCGGAGGCCTCCTCTTCATCCTTCCGTCTCCTTCAGTCACTGCTGGCAGTACGAGTCGCCCTCTTGTGCCGGCTTGCTCATTGCATAGTAAAAAATGAAGGTATGACGCCACTGGGGGTGAGGGGTTCGGAAGAATCTGCGCCTCTCTTTCTTTCTGCATTTCATCGAACATGCTATTTCAGCCAATCGCCCTGAAATAGTCGGGAGCAACCACAAAGCTGTCTACCGAAGCTATGGGGGTTTCATGATTGATGCAGGCAGAGCGATGCTGTTGCCGGGGCCTCTGTCTGGCGTTAAGCGAGAGGTTCTGCAGGCCGGCTTGTTTCCCAAAGCTCCAGGGAGGGTCATGTTGAGCAACAAATGTGGCCTCTAGCAACTTCCAGTGCTCGCGTGTCTGCGCGAGCTGGCGCCAATTCGGGCCCGCCGTCCCGGGATGTGCCGCTCCGAGGCCTTAAGGGATTGTAGTGTCGAGGGTGCTTTTTGTGCCCCGGCGGCCTCGGTGCTGTTCCTGCCGGGCCATATCTCTCCAGCCAAGCCCATCTCTCTCTCTCTCTCTCTCTCTCTCGCTCGCTGCTTGTGTCGTATTTGCAAAGGAAGGTGAACATCAACCACCTCCTCCTCCTGCATCGCTCACGTCCGCAAGACCCCAAACCCATCCCAACACCATCTGGCGATTCCTGCCTGCGCCGCCGGCTCTTGCGATCCTTTTTTGGCGACTGGGAGCCCTCGCTGGCCTCTGGAGCTGAGGGTTTTGGTCTGCCCGGCGCCCGTGGGCCATGGAGAGCTGAGAGCAGCGCAGGAGCTTCGCTCTTCTCCCGCCCTTGTCGCTTGGCTCGCTTCGCCTCCAGGAGCCTTTTGAAGCTAGGCTCCTCCTCGGAGTCACAGCGAGCACGGCGGTTTCCTTTGTCGAGACACCCTAGGTAAACTCCTAGACCTTCTCCACATAAGACAAGAAGTCACGGCCTCTCGAACCTCTATCACTTCGCTCGTCTCGCTTCCGGTGGTCTCCACCACCTCCGGTAGCACCATTCCCGGATTCCCACCTGCCTCAAGGCTTCAATGAACGGTGCCTCTTGCGAGGCGTCGGCGCGACCGATCAGGCCTGCCCCAGGAGAAGTTGCCAGGTTTCTGCCAAGTACCGGGACACGCGTGGCAAGCAACACGAGACAGCAGATGACGCGAGACAAGCTGCGCAACAGACATGTGTACAAGTAGGTAGGTAGTGAAAGTTGCGGAGCCCGACCTCTATGCAACGAACCATAATAGCAACAACAACCACCGTAAGAAGCATAACAAAAGCAACAGCAATACTGATACTCATAATGTTGGTGATAACAACAGTAACAATGACAACAATAATTACGTCAATAACGCTACCAATAGCAATCGCTTTTCATCACCACAGGCAGTCAATTGACAACACAAACTCTTGCAGAACGGGCTTGGTCTGATGCGACGAGGAGTAGCGACCGCACAACACTCGGCACGACTTCCGTGACGCGCGCGCGCGAGCGCGCCTCTGAGGGGTTCTAGCATCAACGGAGGACAGGTCTTCATACTCGGATTTTGCTCGCCTGCGCCCATCCCGGTCGTTTCGGCGCTTGCTGTTGCTTCGACCTGCCACGCGCTTTTGCGGGCTGCCAGCTGACATGGACCCGGAAAGTCAGGCCTCGGCGCGTCTGTGGAGATTGCCTGCCTGGAACTGACAAGCGCTGTGAGAATCCATGCCCAGGACGTGTTATTAATTTTGTTACCTCGGCGTAGCTGCAGGGTACCAAAAAAGAGCGAAAAAAAGGCCCAAGCCGTCGAAAAAAACCCAAGAAACCACCCAGCGGGCCCAGAATGAAGTGCCTTGGCGGCCCTGACGACTCCTCCGACGCCGACTGCGGTCCCGGCCTGCCGGCGCACCCACAAAAAGGGGCTCTCTAGACTCGACGCGGGAAGGCCATGATCGAATCCTTTTGGGGTTTAGGGGTTTTTGTTGTTTTTTGTTCCTCTCGAGGGCAGGGTTTATGGTTCAGGGTCTAAGACTCCACAGTGTCCCGCGATGCCTCTTCCCTGTCTTGGATTCCGAGCCCGTCATTATCATTCTCGATCGGCCACAAGCAACTCGCGAGTGGCTACGTCTCCTGCCTCGGCCAGACCCACTGCGGGCCACCATTCGGGGTAGCTCCTGACATAGCAATGAAGCCCATCAAAGCACGAGGTTAAGTAGAGCCTGCAGAGGTTTGATCTTCATTTTGATTGATGCCGCACCGGTGTGCATGCATAATTACGGCGCTACAAATCCCAGTCTCGTATCTCGGACAATCCCACGAAGGCTACCGCATAGGCCCCCGCCCTGTATCCTACCAACGCGCCCAGTGGAAGAATGCCCAATGCCAAAACTGTCAAGGGTCTTCACTGGCACAGAGAGTGGCCTGCTACTGGAACCCAGATGCAGTCATCGGGGCGGCAGCTACACCAGTTGCTTTGTAACTTAGTTAAGTCTAGACTCTAGAGGGTTCTGTGGGCTGAATGGTGGGCTGTTGGGGTTGGGGTTGAGGAGTCGGCTGACGGGAGTGCTGTAGCGCGGGGTTGGAGGTAAGTACTCTGTGAGCTTGGTGCCGCAACATGCACAAACTGAGTTGCGTGTGACGGCAGGGGTAAGTTAAGTTGGCGGCAATGACCTGCAAACCAGCACCTCTTCCGTGTGCGAATCTCATGGTTGTCTAAACCAAAACTGAGCTTCAGTGCAAACAGGTCAATCTCCTCCTAACATCCCCTCTCGAGATTCCGGGGCAGACTTGCGCAGCGGCCAAAACTTCTTCTGGCTTCCCCTAGATCCACGACGGCGAGCTGTCCAAGTGAAACATGCTGCACGCCAGCCGTGTGGGAGACGTCGGCTAGCCGGTGCTGGCACGACTCACGGTTTGAAATCTTCAGACTTCGGAGCTCCGAAGAAGCACTGCAGGTGAGAGATTGTCGAGAATCCTGTCGCCTCGCCACCTCGGCCTCGGCCTCCCAACTGCAGTGCTTCTCGAAGCTGTACCGAGCTAGAACGCCATCACAAAAGCCTCACTGCGCTAGGCCCTAAAGATGGGCCCACGGAATCTCAAATCTACTTGCTTCTCAGGCCACTGAGGCGCTGAAATGCACGCTTTGGCGCAATGTCAACTCAAATTTCTCCTAAAGCAGACGCCATCTTAGGCTTTCCCAGACTTCCTCAAGAGGTCTCTAAGCATCAGCGCCTGATGGCGTCTGGAAAGCGGACCCACATGCATACACTAGATGTCAATATGGCCCACAGTCGATGAGGCTCACCCACTTCTCCTTGCCGCTTCCGAAGGCAACGTTCAAACGTTTGTGCTCAAGTTACAGCGACAACCAACACGGGACGGTGTCACCATCAAGTCGCTTGACTCCGCCACCTGGACTGCAGTACAAGCCGCCCTCGCTTCATCTCGCATCTCAAGGCAAAGCTGTGGCTGCTAATAACAAGGGCCACGCGAGGATCAATTGTGAACTGGGATGCCCGAGCTGGGAGAGCCATGTACCATCAGACTGAGGCGAGGCATCTCATGAAGCGCTTCCGTGGCACAGGCGGGCACCACCCCCGTTGCCTTCTGATTGACCGCAAAAGCACGCCCTTCGAGTCGCCCACAGAGCAGTGGCTATCTTGCTCAAAACGTGCCAAAACTACTGAGACACTTGCGCTCCATGTCCGGATCAACCAGTCCACGGCCTGTTGACTATGCCATGATTATGCGAGCCTCGGACGTATCTCTGACCTGTGCAACTTGTTGTTGGTGGCATGGTTTGAGCGGTCTTTTAGGATAACAAACCTTCCTGCAGTCA
>CAJNJA010067719.1:9608-22650 GCA_905231915.1 Symbiodinium necroappetens
TATACTTGGAGGCCTAGGGGATTTAGTAAGCCGGTTTGGAGTAGGGTGATAGTCGAAGTAACTCCATGTAGGGTACTTCTAACTCTACTTTTATATAGCCCACTTACTAAGCCCCCTGGGCCCTAAGCCCTAAACCCTAGTGCTGTCGAAGCTCGATGAGCTGCATGTGGGTCGACCCTTTTTGCATGCTAGCCTGTCGTGGGGAATCCTTAATTAATGCTTCGAACATCCCCAAAGCCCTCAAAACCCTGAAAGCCACCTTCCTGAAATCTCTTCAAAGACCGAAGCAGATTACTAAGCGGCCAACCTAAACAGCTCAGGTGAACATGCGCGTGGCCCCGCTTTGGATTTCACCGTTGACTTCCGCTGCCTGCTTCGGAGCACCGGTGGAGGCTTTGGCGAAGCTGGTGGAGGCAGGCATTTGTTGCGCGTGTAGCGCGTGGTTTCGGGGGGATTGGGGTGGAGGTTATAGCGTTCAGGTCGGTGTTTTTTCTTCTGGTTTGATTGAGTTGGAACTAAGGTTCAAGGATCGGTTTTGGGGTTTGGAGGGGTTGTGATGTTGGGGACGGTTTTAGGGTCTCGGATGCAGGGTTATCGGGCTTGCATCTTGTTAAGCAAGTACTTTTGGCGGTGCTGAAATCACTAATTACCCAGTTTGGGGTTAAAGGTCGGGGTTTGGGTTTCGATTGCGCACATACAATAGCCTGGATTGCTAACTTTCATTCAGCATATCGCACACCGGACCGTCAATGTCGAGACACGGGCGGAGGCAAGCAGAGCCATCGGACAGCCCCGTGCCATTGCACATCATTCAACTTCCTTGTGTGCCGAGTCGCCGAGAAATCTTGAGCTCGGTGCGGCCGGTTAGACACCAAGTCCCACAGCCGAATCCAGAAGAGAAAGCACGATCCCGACTGCGAAGGTTTTCGTAGACTTGGTCACCGTCTTTTGTGCTGGAGGGATACACATACCTAAAGTTAGTGTACACGTCCTCCCTAATCCTTGGGCCCAGTCCTTAAGCCGAAACCGTAAGTGGACCTTTACTCTCTCCATCCCTTGGTGCCCGAATCCCAAACGATTATGGGGCTGAGTAAGACTACTTTTGGAACACTGTTTTCACAGGGGTAATAAGTAATTACCAGTACAGCTACCGCCGTTAAAAGAGAAATCCTGTAGATTCCTTTTGGAAGACTTGAAGCCTGTGTTATAGCATTAGCCGACCAGCCAAAAAATATGGAACCCGTATAGACTACTTAGCTGAAACACTACACCATCGAATCTTACAGAACAGGTACACTCTGGGGAACCTGTGCACAATACTTAAGCCCTACAGTGCACCCCTAGAGAAATGCGCAAGCCGTGTAGGACCCTGAAAGGAACCCTTCAGGGAAGGACCAGGTCAATCCTATAGAACCCATAGCAGGACCCGCAATAGAACCTTTAAAGGACGCCTCTGGAACCCTTAAAACACCCCCTATCGAATGTTAAAAAACCCATTTAGAACCCCTTGCCAGAAGATTTAGAAACCCTGAGCCCTTATGTAACCGGTAAGAAATGTCCGAGGCGCGGGCCGATGTGAACCTGTGCAGCGGGGGCGCCGGCCTCCCCGTCTTGGCGGGCATCGCGATGTCCAGGAGGGCTTGGGGCTAGGGCCTACAGGGGTTTAGGGCAGGGTGTAGGGTTTAGGGATAGGGTTTTACAAGAAGTTTGTAAGGATTTTTACAAGCTCTTTGTTGGTTTTGCAGAAGCTTAGTAAGGGATGTGTCTAGGCGCTCTAACTTTCATCAGAACAGACTTCGGGTATCTTACAGTAGAAACACAGTAGACGTTTTTGGGCATTAGAATAGGAAACTAGTAGTAGAAATCATTCAGACATTCGAAAGGCTGTTGTTTACAGAAACTGTCATGGGACCCATGGGATGTTACAGGGATGCAGGTGGGCTTTTATGCAGGAGCCACTGCTGTTGCTCCTCCTCCTCGTCCTGATTCCGCTAACTCTCCTGCTCCTGCTTCTGCTGCTGCTGCTGCTACTTCTACTTCTGCTGCTGCTGCTGCTACTACGACCACCACCACCACGACGACGACTACTACTACTACTAGTACTGCCGCCGCCACCACCACCACCACCACCACTACAACCACCATTACTAGCACTGTCAAACACTATCACCACAACCACCAATGCAACTGCTACCAGCAACAACGCTTGCTTCTAGCTTTTGCCTTCTTTCTATTCCTACGTTTTCACCGGAGCTCTTGTTATTTGTCGCTTTCACAAGATGTTCAGGAACTTGTGCGGTAGCAACGTTCTTTGCGAAGCCTTTTGCAACCTCATGCCGAGAAGATCAACGAGAAGCCTAGTCTTAACGAGCAGCCATGCGCCAGGATATGTCCACATGCAGTGGAGACAGCTGAGCTCCTGGTGAAGGCCATGGCGTAGTTGGTTCGATGCGGTTTTACTGTGCTGTAACCCTAAGGGTCCATGTACCCATATAGTATATACCTAGACCCTAAAGTACCTAAATAGGAACTACATTAAGGCCAATGTATATACTACATGAGTACATGGGCCCTCAGGGTAATGGTTCTATGATCCATTGGGTTCATAAGGCGTGCTCACGTCTACCGGCCCGTGCCCTCTGACATCATGCGAGTCATACGGAGCTCCTAAGCGTCAGCTCGAAAGAGTTTAATTCAGCGGTCTCTTCGTGTGGCTACATGCGTTGAGGGCTCACGGCTTCGGGGTACGACAGTTCGGGTCAAAATCTGGGAGAGCCTTTGGCCTAGTCTGCAGCAGTCTGCTCAGCTTAATATCGGAGTTACCGAGACACTAGTCTCGAGCAACAATTGGCATCTGCCTGCTTTGCATTTCACACCTTTGACCGATTCCGTCGCTAGGTCCTTGCATGCATGGCAAAAGCCAAGAATAGAAAATGCCCGATTGGCATGGATAGTTGTCAGCACTTGCAGAAATGCTAGGCGCCATGCCACGTGCATCGTAATGAGTAGCTGAAGAGGCTCTATTTTTTAGTACTTGATTCAGTTCGTAGGATATACGCTTGAGGAAAGCTTATGCCACGGAACGCAGACATTGAGGAAGGTCTGTTCAGTCAGTCAGTCCTACTTTTCTCCCAAGTACTTCCTTTAAATCCTGTAATCAGAGATCCTGAATCCCAGAGCCGTTGAGTCCGGTCTACTCCGAAGCCTCATAACACGCCTTGGTCGCTCTCATAGGGGACCTGTACCCAAAGGCTCCATGTACCCATATAGTATATACTTAGACCCTAAAGTAACTATATAGGAACCCCTTTAAGGCCTAAGTATATACTATATGGGTACATGGAGCCTACGGATTAACAGCCTAAACCCCGAGCCTCTAAAGAATCTCAAACCCTAGGCCCGTGCGGACGTGGATCTTCGATTTCAACCGGGCGGACCCTTTCGGGCGGCCCTGCGGAATCAGAAGGGTGACTTTTCAGGCCCTTACCCTTACCCTCAAAGGGCTCATATGTAGTCATTTCCCCAACATATATGTGCATAGCTTTAAAACAGCGGCCTAACTAATTACCTATACTATATTTAGCGTTCCTTACTATTCATTTTGGCCTTCCTTACTATTCATACAGTAAAACATACCCCGAAACCTTATTGTAATCATTAAGGCTCTTCTGTCACGCCTGTATAGATTTCCATGTTCAGATACGAAGTAGGGATGTTTACTGCGAGTAACCCCCCGTGATAGCACCCCAATGATTGTTGAGGAGTCCTATGCACTCTCCGACAGCCGGCCATAAGGGCCCCCCTAAGTTCGGACGGCGGTAGGTAGACGTCGCAGGAGCTTCATACCGACGGATGCTTCCTATTCTGGTTTTGGGTTTAGTTCATACCGACGGATGCTTCCTATTCTGGTTTTGGGTTTAGTTCATACCGACGGATGCTTCCTATTCTGGTTTTGGGTTTAGGTGTTTTGGGCTTAGAGGCTCAGGGTTTAAGCTGTACATCCATGCTGAGGCCGAGTCTTGCGGCTCGCGTCGCTGCATGCCAACACATAGGACACAGGCTTTGCATGAGCAGTTTTTCGCTTGTGTACAAATTCATGGCCAGCTCGATGTACCTTCACCTTGTTAAGCACATCCCAAACCCTAAACCCTAAACCCTGAACCCTGAACCCTAAACCCTAAACCCTAAACCCAAACCAGGGTGGCGGCCATGCCAGGTTCAGATTACTGAACTCTGGCAAGTTACCAGCCTTGGGTTCAACAAGCTGCAGTCGATTGCTTCAACTCCTGACGGCTTAGGGTTTAGGGTTTATAGGGTTGGTTTTGAGGCGTTTCAGCTTCCGTCCCTCAGACTGTGTGGGAACACAACTTTCAGTTTGGTGTCGTCGCAACTTCATTCTCCATTCCACGGAGATTACCTGAGCCTGGAGGCCCTACAACGCCCTAAGTTGCAGGCTTTTGCCTCCAGGTACATCAGACTTGATGGGTGGTTCTCTAAAGTAGGGTCCCGCTTTCGGTCCCCACTGTAGTACGGCACCATTATAAGCCAAAAAAGGCTCGAAAAGGCACCCTAATTCTGAGAACTGCCCTCTTACCGTACATACCTGCCGAGACAAGGAATTGCCGGGATCTGCCAGTTGTAGCAACGAGAAACACACGCGCATACCGATAAGGAAGCCGTCAGACACGCAGAAGACATGGAACAAGTACATATGTGTGTTCGTGCACGTGGTGTCTCTGCCAGCGTCGATCTAAACAAGAGTTGCAAGGAGCATTTCAACGATCGAGCCCAAACTGTGTCAAGCTTCACAGGTTCTTTTCAGCTGGGGAGGAATGTTGGCCCCCCTTTTATTGTTCGGAGGGGCGCTTGGGCATAGCGTGATCTGTAGTCACGGGCTTCAGCAAGTGCCTCCTAAGAAAAGGCAACCGATACCAGAAAGACACCTGAAACTCCAAACCTTCGAAGTTCCAGCATTGTACACATAACACCAGTAGAATTGAAGAGAGTAGGGAGATGCACATACATATAGATACTGCACCTTTCTAGGAACCCTCAAAAGGAACTCTAGCAGCAGATAGACAAGCCTACCCTAAACCCTTAAACCCTAAACCTTCAAACCCTAAACCCGTAACCCTGTGCTCCTTGCTTCTGAGACCAGTATCGCTACAAACCTTGCCCGGCTTGTCCGAGTGTGAGTGTCAAAACCCCTAAACCCTAAAGCCTAAACCCCTAAACCCTAAACCCCAAAATCCTAAACCCCTAAACCCCCTAAACCCCCTAAACCCTAAACCCCTTAATCATCTTTTATCCTTTTGGCCCCGAAGCTTCGGCTGCAGCCGAGGCGCTGGAGTTGATAAGCCGGGGCTATGCCAAGGTGACGACGCGGAAGGCGCAATATATGTTCAAGAGATATTTAGGGGTCTACAGTAGGGTTAAGGGGTTTAGGGTCTAGGGTTTAGGGGTTTAGGGTTCTAGGGTTTAGGGTTTAGGGGTTTAGTAGGGTTTAGTAGGGTTTAGGGTTTTAGGGTTAGGGTTTCGGGGTTTAGGGGTTTCAAGAGTTATTTAGGGTTTACTCTAGGCTTTCAGGTCAGGTCTACGGTTTGTGATAGGGGTTCCACAGTGTAAGGAAGTCACTGGGATCTAGCTATAAGGCTTTCTGCACACCCCCCATACTATAAGGAATTAGGGGCTTTGTACAGGTCGTAATACTCAGTAGCTGAGCAGGCAACCTTCAGCGTTTGATTTTGGGGCTTATACAATCCTACCATAGCTGAGAAGGTTAACCTTGTTTGGCCTAAGCTACTCACCCGTTAAAAATATGTCTAGCACGATTTGCAGGTCTTTAACTGTAGGGAGCCGATTACATCGTGCTGCAAAGTACTATTGGCGAGGCTTATCGGTCTGTATAGTTTCCCTAAGCCCTGAACCCTAAATCCCTGAAGCAGGAGGGAAAAACAAAGCCCTGAAGCCCTAAAGAGTTTGGTGCGGAGTGGTGATGCCGTCCTTCATCAAAGCTTTGCATTGGGATCCCTGTACAGTAATGATCCTTAGGAAGGGCGGCAGGGTTTTATGAGTCACGGAGCTACGGTACAACTGGGGCATTCCTTTGCTTTCCTTCGCGACACAAGGGAAGTTAATGATCCTAAACCCTAAGCCCTAAACCGTGGCTAAGGAAGGGCTTTTGGGGTGGAAGGCTGGCTTCGGGCTTTGAGTGCCGGGGTGGATCAGAAGCGGTCTACCTGTTCATGTGGAACCTTCCGGCTTTGACGTGTCGCAGGGAGAGGAAGTTTCGACCTGGGTTTGAGCTTGAACTGGTTCCGAGTTTCGGTGGTTTCGGTGTAAAAATTAGGAGCTCCCCAGTTCTAAGAAACCCAGCTTGGAGCCCACTTTCTGGAAGATTCCGGCCCCTCTGTCTCTCCTTTGCTTTCTGTTTCTCTGTCTCTTGTTTCTTTGTTTCTATGTCTCTCTGTTTCTTTGTCTCCCCTAAACCCTAAACCCTAAATCGAGAGACGACGAAGATCGAAGGTTCTCGCGGCTGAAAACGCTTTGAGAACCTGTGACCTGCTTGAAAATCCTGAAGCTTCACTTTGCTTGGCATATGAAGTGGGCCACTAAGGGTATACACGCCACTAAGGGTATATATGCAGAGATAACTACCGGTTTTTGGTTTGTTGTGAGTTCAGTCAAGAAGATACTAGAAGATTTTGCAGACACAACAAGACGCTTAGACGGTACCTGTGTCCCAGCTCCTTGCCTAGGCACGGATTCTGATCGGCTCACGCATAGCCTCCCCGCAGAACCCGTAAACTCAGAGCCCCTAACCCTCAAACCCTACTTCCACTTCAGATCCCCCCCGAACACACAACAGTTGATGGTGCTAAACCCTACGCCGTAAAACTGTAAAACTTCGCATCGGTTCCGTGTTTCCCGAGATTTCCGGATCCACAGTCCGTCCGAGGCGAGTAGAGAGACAGCTGTGGTAGTCCCAGGGTTATGTCGTCGGGCCGTATGTTCGGCTCGTTTTCTGCTTGCGGTGATCCTTCACAGTTCACAGTTTAGATGTAGGAGTCATAGGGCTGAGGGTCCGAAATAATGAGGTATCTCTTTTCTCGAGCAATTTGGAGGGGCCCTGTACAATTGCAAGCCAGACTAGTTACATGTCAAACGATGGTTGCTGTCACGGGTACTTAAGCTTTAACTGCCGTCAGCGGTCCTCTGTGCATGACTACCACTATACCAGAACCCCCGATGGTACCGTTGCCTTCGTCATCAACTCCAGTAACACCAATCCAGAGGCAGCTCGCGCGGCACACGCATACCCGGCGGGTACTGGAGGACGACAATTGTTTCAGGGCGAGCTTGCTTGGGTTTGGGTAGGATTGGAGTTTTCCGAGCACGGGATACGGCAGAGATTAAGTCGACCAGCAAGATTGCTTTGTTTCGACACCAATTTTCCCAGCCCCGAGCTGACATCCACGAAACGAGCATGCGAAAAGTCCACGAATCTAGGCTCCGACACGAGTGAAATCTATACAGATTGAGTAGAGATTCTATAGAAGACCACTGCGCCGGGACTCTTGCACAACTCAGGCAAGCTCCTTTACTGTTCGTGGTTCTGAGAGAATGCCGGCCGAATCGACTGGAGGACTTCGTGGGTGCCTCTGTGACTCTTCAGCCCACTCTGTCCAAGAAGACGGCAAAGCTGAAGCAGCGCCACGACGGATGGGCCGGAGGCACATCCTGGCTCAGATTAAGCATTGAGTGAGAAAAGGATTCTACTCCCACATGACTTTACGGAAACCATACCCTAAACCCTAAACCCTAACTTTGGGAAGCCAGAAGAGCAAACAAAGCCTTACAAACGCCGAAGCCCAGACCTTAGGGGCTCCGCAAAACATGCCGTCGCTGCCTTTAGAAAGAGGGTCTTTTGCATAGTTGGGTTTAGGGTTTATAGGGTTTAGCTCAGAGATCCATTGCGTCAATTCCAACACATGGGGGACCTTCAACCTTGAACCGTGGTAGTACTTGGGGAAGCACTTTGGCCATACTCCTGAATCCCCCCAGACAAAGAGGGGAAGCGTTAGCGCAACAGTTTCGGCTCCTGCCGGTGGTCTCATGCTGGCTCCTGGTCGTGCTTGGGTGGTCTGCTCGTGGTCTCCTGGTGGTCGTGTTCGTCGTCGTCGTCGTGATGTTATGTTTGGGGCTTTGTGTGTGGGGGTTCAACGTTTATGGGGTTGTTCTGAAGCTCCTTTTGAAGGAGGGATCATTGGGAATACAGTTCCTTATGAGGAGATCCTGCGCAAAAGCTGAACTTACTTTGATGGCTATCTTGGGAACAAACATTACTGTTGATGATATAGAAATCCTGCATTACCTCAAAGACCCTAACTTGCGGGAATTATGGTATATTCCTTATCATGGGTAATGCAGGATTTATATCATCAGCCGTATCATGAGCCAGTTCCCAACAACTGCAGATCTCATTTTTTGGGTGCTCGTACTAAGGATCCGACTCCTTGCTGTCTGGATTCGGATCCCGGTGTTTCTGAAACTCCAAATAATGATTAGGGTTTTGAGGGATGTTCTACCTAAGTTATAATAAGGAACCCCCCAAAATATCCCAAGATAGGTAGTTAGTTCAGGCCCTTATGTTGTGAAGCCGATGTTTTCAATGTGTAACAGCCTTCCTTTACGGTTTCTCGCTACACTGTTTGCTTCGTAGCCCCCCAAACCACTGCCCTTTAAAGACGAGGGAACTAAAGCAGCTCTAGAAAGTAGCCGTAGAAGGGTTTAGGGAATTAGGGTTTATGGTTCAGGGTTTGGGGAATTAGATCTGGGTTCAAGAAATGGGAATTGCAGAGTTCCGAGCCCTAGCTTAGAAAGCTATTTGCACGACAGGAGATCAGCCCTTACCGTTGGCTATGTCCGGGGTGCATGGCCTCGGCAGCATTGGTGACGATGACGTCTCCGAATACATGGACTCATCCGCTGTGAGTTTGGATTTAGGCTGTCGGCTTACCTGCTATGTTTTTGGGGTTTAGGTAAAGGCCAACAGGTTCACCAGCTCAGATTATGAATGGCTTATGTACTTCATTGATCTCATGTGGAGTTTGAACATAGTGATGCTTTTCTACTGGGCCTGGTTTCTGCGTCCCTCGGTGTCAGGTCCTACTAGTTGTTGAAGAGGTCGTGGTGCTTAATCCTGCTCCAAGCTTGCTGCGAGGGGAAGTCTTTTCGCCTCTTTCAATCCATTCACCAGGCATGACATTCTGACATCTCCCAGGCAGTCCAGGGGTTTAGCGTGTAGGGCCCAATAGGCTGAAAAAGTCCAAGCTCTAGTTATGAGCCCTACAAACAATGTCAACCCTACTCAAACACATCCTGTAAAGATTGAGCGAATTAGTTATCACTATAGACACATATACGCATGTACTTGCAAAATCCTTCGACGAGGGCCAGCATTCCTGCCCGCATCACCCGAAAATCCTAGGCCCATGTGAGCTGGAAGCTTCTCCAAGGCTCGGGTTATAGGACCTTCTTCATGAAAGTTTTAGAACAGGGGCCTCCATTATTGGAGACCTCCATATATAGAAACTTCAATGGGATCGTAGGGTATACTATAGACTATAGTATACGATGCAGCATATGCAAGTATCGGTATAGTGGGGGGTGCGGGAACAAGGACTCCTAAATAGTCAGACCCCTGTAGTGCTCATGACCCGACCTGAACGTGCTGAATCTTGGTAGTCGAGTAGGCTAACCTCAACCCCCCTTTTTTTGGGGTAGTATACCGAGTCACATAACCCTAAGCAATGACAGAAAGCTCGGAGCCTTGACAAGCATGGTCTGCCGCGCAAGGACGATGAGATCCTGACAGACTTCGTATGAGAGTGGGTTTCAACGGCCCGAAAGGTGAACATAGCTTCCTTCCAACGGCAATGCCTAATGTCTACCTGGGATCAGACACGGAGTACAAAGTTGGACCCGTGGCCTAGAAATTTCTTCATACCCCCGTACGCGCCCGTACGCAAGGCCTCAAAGATTGGAGAGGCACATTTCGCAAGAACCCTGTTGCGCATCTCCTAAGCTGACTCCCAGAGGAGCGAACGGCATGGAAGGTGGATTCGAGCAGCAGCTGCCGACCTACGAGCGTTTACTTTTATGCAGACTTTAGGAAACTCCTCTTGAGAGAAACCTCAAGATTTCCTAGACCTTGGCCTACTAGCTGCTGTTGCTACTGCCTGCTATCACTGTACTATGACGCCTGTACTACCACCACCACCACTACCACTACCAAGTCCACGACCATCTACTACTGCTTTTTCATTATGCTTCACTTCTATTTCGTGGAAGTGACCACTGCCAGTATATATCATTACTACTACCTCCTACTACTACTACTACTACTACTACTACTTCTACTTCTACTTCTACTTCTACTATTACTACTACGACTACTACTGCTACTGCTACTGCTACTGCTACTGCTACCGCTACTGCTGCGGCTGCTGCGGCTGCTACTTCTACTACTGCTGCTACTACTACTACTACTACGAAATAGTACTGCTACAACTACTGCTTACCGCCACTACCACTACCACCACCACGGCGACCACGACGACTACTACGGTAACTTTTGCCGCGATTACTCAGAGTTTGCATTTCAATTTCCTGCAGCTGTTCACGTCTGATGGTCAAACGGTATCAAAAATCGCTGAACCGGCGGAAAATTAGTTCTCATGGGTTCTCTCACGCAAGAGGGCCTGGGCGGCGGAGCCGACAACCCAAGTATTCATAACAAGTGACTGCAGGTATGCAAGTCAAGATTGTTCAACAGTGTTGGTCGTTTGTGTCCACGGCGTAGGCGGCATAACTTTACATTCTTGCTGGTGAGACTGCTAGGGTTGCCAAAGCTACTACTCCCCTACTCTGCGCTTCAAATTACGCAGGCACAGTTTGCATTTGGTTCTGAGCACCGTTGCAGATTTCGCTGCCACAAAGAACAGCCTCTTGAACCCTCAGCCGCCCCTGAGATTTGAGCCCTCGATTGCATGACTATTGAAGAATCTCTCGGCATCTGATTCAGGGTCAAATCGTTTGCGTTGGGTCTTCTTCGAGGATTTGGTGTCCCGGAGTTACCAACCTCAGGCCTACCCGGTTCGATGTCTTCCATAAAGTGTAGTTCTCCTCCTGGGGCTTTAGGAGGACCTGCCCCCTTGCATTTTGAGAGAGCTCAACTGACTTAGGGGCTGAGTAACCTTTAGCCTTTCGGGGCTTACATAAACCTATAAAATATTTCAATAGGTTAACATTTTTTGGGGGGGCTATTTAGGTACTCGGCCCCTAAGTTGATCTTGTTAGATTCTGGACAACGGCCACCGCGTTGAAGATTCGTGGGTGCACCGCTGGACCAGATCCCGGGCCTTCATCGGGTGCGCCTCCGGCTCCGTAAGTTTACTGCGGCCAGTTGGGTTTTGATCCTTAGAGTCTAGGGTTTAAATTAGGGCTTTAGGGTCTAGGGTTTTGGAGTTTTTTAGGGTTTAGGGCTGAGGAACACGGTATAAATTACTGGTTTTCATGGCATCTGGTTGCTACACTGCTACACTCTGCTAGAGCTTGTTCTCACGAGACGGCCTTGTTGAGCTACAGCCGGTCGTATCTGGAGTAGCGACGTACTTTCGCCAGCTGGAAACACGCATGATGCACTACTGTAGGGTTTAGGGGTTCAGGGTTTAGGGGTTCCCGCTGTTCCTGCGAAGGCCATTCAGAGCAACCGACTGTCGTGCGTGGGGTGATCAAGATTGCCATTCCGTCGAATTTCTGTCTAGATGTTCTTCTATAAGAGCTGCCCGGTGGGTTCAGCGACTAGAGGTACCTCCCTTCGGGATCCTGGCAATAAGTATGCTACCAGTGGTCTACATTAGGAGGTCCCTTCTTTTCTGAAACTCCGACCCAGTAAGTGTCTGGATGACGGCCGCTGCAGACTACTCTGGGTGAACCTTGACAAATCAACGGCTTACCAACATCAGCACCCCGGATCAGAACAACTCCGTTTATGTCATCTCTTCTGGCACGGACACTTTAGTCCTAGGCGCTAGGCCCCACCCTGCGTGGTCGACGCATACACGATGCACAGCTACAGTGTCTCAGACACACCTTTCATAAAGCTTAAACTCTGAACCCTAAGCCCCTAAACCCCTAAACCCTAAACCCCCTAAAAACAAAACCCTAACAGCTTGGGATTACCATGGGCCGAACACCTGAGAGGGACAAGGTCCTTTAATAGGAGCCTGCCACGGCAAGTGGCCCGCTCTCCTCGATTTCAGACGCACCGGAGCACTTTGGGGTAAACGTTTAGGATTTAGGGTTTAGGGGTTGGGGTTTAGGGTTTAGGGTAAGCTTAGGGACTGAGGAGGTGACCTTGGGCCTTTTGGGGCTTATGTAATCCAACTATAGTTTGAGAGGTTAGCCTTTTTGGGGGGACGAGGGTACTCAGCCCCGAAGTAAAGGCTTCTAAGCAGGGTCATACAGTGTATGAGTTCGTGGTTGAACAGAAGCCAGAGGTTCTGCTGCTACACAAGGACTGATGCCTAGACTGTCCTCCACCCTGTACGGAGTAATTTATAGGGACCTTAATAATCAGAACACGGTTTTGGGGCTCATTATGCTATGCTTATAATAAAATCCCCCCCCAAAAAAAAATAGCATGGGTACTTCTTTAGGCCCCTACTTTATAGGTACTTACCGAGGCCCCTACTTTATAGGCTCTTAGCTTGAAGGATAATAAGGTTTCCATGAATTTTTTCACTCGGCCTCCAAGGTCTCCAGACTCCCCGGTTCCCGGGCTCAGCCTGCAGGGAGCCCTGAAACCCTGAAGCTTAGGGTTTGGGGCTTAGGGTTTAGGGGTTTAGGGGTTTAGGATTTGGGGCTTAGGGTTTAGGGTTTAGTTTAGGGTTTATAGGCGTTTTATAGGGTTTCGGATTTGGGGCTTACGTGGAGATCATAGACTCTGCTAAAAGGAACAGTAGTCAGAAGTCAGTAG
>CAJNJA010067730.1:0-22650 GCA_905231915.1 Symbiodinium necroappetens
AGAAACTCCGGAGTCCCCGGGCTCCCCTACCTATAGTCTCCGTTGTAGTTCCTTTTTGGGGGTTACCTTTTAGGATCCTTAATGTAGAATTGGTTAAACCAAAAAAAGGAACTACAATGGAGACTATAGGTAATATGGGTTATGATTATACTTACCCTACTTATAGCCCCACTTATAACTACCCCTAATGTAGGGGGCCTTCGTAATGAAGATTGGGTTGTGGGCTCAGGGTTTAGGGTTTAGGGTTTCGGGGCTCCTTTGTGGTAGAATTGTTCATAAGGAGTCCTAAGGAGTATTCTTGGAAACTATTGAGGCTGCCAGATTACCTCAATGGAACTTGTAAGACAGACTTCGCTATTTACAAACCCCTGAACCCTTCATCCACAAGCCATGGTACTAGGCCCCGAAAGCCCTCAAACTTCGAAACCGTAATTCGAGTAGGCCTTCGCGGCAAGTTCCACTATGGTTACTATCGTTAGGGCAGGTACGGTAATTAACATACGCATTATCCAGACCCCTATTCCAAAACCCGTTCGGTGTCCGATGCTGGGCCGCGCGCTCTTCGCCGGCTTTGGCGGAGCTGGCGCAGTCGAGGCATTTTGCTTGCGAAAACATGTTTCCCAGTTGGGATGGGCTTGAGGGTTTGGGGCTTCAGGGCCTCGGGGCTTCGGGTTTGGCTTTGTGGTTGTTGCTTATATCTCGCCGGGGGTTTAGACTGGAAACTTGGATGCTTGGGGGTACTGCTGATGGACAACACAGCGCGCCAGCTCCCTACCCTATAAACTTTCCTGGGGTCTATTGGGAGCTATTGTTTGTCTTATTTTTTGCCGGCATCTTCCATGATGTAGCCCATCAGCAGCATGCCGGCGCGCTTTTTCCGCGGAACCGGGCTGTCTAAAGGATCAAAACTCATCCTCGACTCCCTGAAATCCCCGAGGTTCAGAGTCGAAGCTTCAGCTGGGAGACTTCAGAAGCGTTTCTGGGTTCTTGTTTAGGGGACTTTTAACTTGAGTTACCATAACAAAACCCATAGTATTTAATATAGTTCCATCTATGGTAACTTAAAAGAACCCCGAACAAGATGCCAGGTTTTGGTGTGATGTGAACCCCCTACCTACCCGCGGAGTTGGAAACTTTTCAAGTTGTCAAAGCCTCAAATGCTGAATCCTCCACACTCGCTCTTAACGGATAAACCTCAAGACGTAGAACTCTCAAATCTAACAATCTAGCTGTTGAGTTCGACTCTATCTATCTATCTATCTATCTATATACATACATACATACATACATACATACATACATACATACATATATATAGAGCGCTACAGTTTATTATGTGGCCAAGGGCGTGATTTTTAAAGTAGCAAAGCACACACACACACACACCGGCATTCCTCTTAGACCGGCCTTCCTCCTCTTCCAGAGGCCCATCCTCGAAGGGATCTGAAGAGCTTTTGAAGAAGCTCAGGGATTTTTCTTTGGGGGACTTCAGGGCTTATAAGGCTTTAGGGTGTTGAGCATGGTTTTTATTCAGAAGTGTAGGCTTATAGGAGTTACGGTTTAAGAGTTAAGTTCAGGGGGCTTTAGGTCGACACCTATTTGGGTACTCTAAGACACCAGGGGCGCGGGGAAAATCGCTGCACGCCGGGAGGCTGCTGAAGCAAAGGTCCGCGATGGACATAAGGGTAGTTTTCTAAATTAGGGTCCCTTTTCAGGTCCCCAATATAGTTCCGGGCCCTTTTAAAGAGGACACTAAAAGGGGCCCTAATTTAGAGAACTACCCATAAATCAACATGCAGCAGATGCACGACAATGAGTTCTTCAACTCACCCAGAGGGATCGCGGGGCAGGTAGGAGATAGGTCAGCAGACTCCGTCTATGGCTTCTTCTCTGAAGTTCGAAGGTCCGAACCACCTCGGAGACATGCGCCTCACTCGTTCAGACCGCAGAAGGGTAGTTCTCTAAAAGTAGGGTCCCTTCGGGGGTCCTTTTTATACGGGTGCCGTACTACATTGGGGACCTAAAAGGGGACCCTAATTAAAGAACTACCCAGAAACCTTTGCGGTTTCCTTGTCCACAGCAAGCATGGTTGCAAGCTAACACTTCAAGCTCCTACCTTTTGGACCAAACGGAAACCGGCCCTTGATCTTTACCTTGGAAACCTCAACACGAAGCCCCAGTCCCTGAGCTCCGATAGGGCCGTGAATCTTCCGTAACCATACTTCTTCAGGGTTCCCGGTACTCGGCCGCAGTAGAAGCAGGCAATCCCATCAGAAGTCTAGTCTGCTCGTTCTGCAGCAAGTGACTGAAGGTCACCTCTTCATGGGATTGCAAAGGGTTGTTAAGGGTTTCATGATATCCAAGATACGTAAATCTCTGAGCCTCTGGGGCCGCGGCTAGCAGACTCTGCTTGCGGCTCTCGTCTCCCAGCAGACTCTGCTTGCGGCTGCTGCTATCGTCGAAGCCGCGCATACGACCTTGGGGCATCAGCTCGGTGACATTTGGGTAGTTCCCTACAGTAGGGTGAATTTTAGGTCCCCAACATAGTACGGCACCCTTATAACAAGGACCCCAAAAGGGGACCTACTTTAGAGAACTACCCATTTGCAGCTCAAGGTTTCCGGGATAGCAGACCACCCAAACCTTCGTTTCAGATCAGCACATGCAATGAACAAGACTGTCGTCTAACGAAGACGCCATTCCAGATGCTGAGCTCCAGCCCAAAAAAGGTTAACTCTTTCACTTTGAACATAGCATACATCACGGAACCCCCAGAAGCGGTATGATTAGCTGTTAGCTGCTATGGCCAGACGAGCCAGAATCTCCAACAACTCCGACACGAAATGGGTGTTATTGCAAGGCACGTCTGAATTTACAGTCATCAATAATCTCTTAAGGTACCCCGACATTAGCCCAACACCCCGAACCTTAAACCAAAAGCCTAAAAAGCGGTGTCATCACCGCCACCTGAATCCGAACCCCCGTTGAAAGCTTCCAGACAACCTCATGAAAGCAACAACAAGGCGCAGTGTAAAATCCCTCAAAAGCCCCAATGCAAGCCTTGAGCTCTGATGTCAAATCCGCAAGAAGCCGAGTTCCGTGCTGCGCGGAGGCGACAGTCTGGCAGGAGCCGGTCCTTGTTATCGCAATCCGGCTGCACAGGCAGCCCAATTTACCCCCTGAAGAGCCACACCCAGTTCAGTGCTTGATGCTGGGCTGCAGGCTCTTCGCCGGTTTTGGCGGAGCTGGCACAGTGAAGGGACGTTGCTGGCTTCCCGGCTTGGGCTAGGCCTTTGCCTTTGCTGCCTGGAATTCGTGGAAGGTTGGAAAACCATATTCCCGTTTGGATGCAAGGTTCAGGTGTACAGTGGAGATGTGCAAAATGGAGAAACACCTAAATCCCAGGATGCTGCTGCTCAGGCTGACCTCCGAAGACACCAGGTGCAGACCCTGATGACTACAGCCCCCTACCTTAAACAGAAGTTATAGTGAGATGCTACTATTCACGCCCTCCTAAACCCTAAAACACCCTAAAACCCTAAACCCTAAAACCCTAAACCCAAAACACCCTAAACCCTAAAACCCTAAAACCCTACACCCAAAGGGGGATGCCTTTGTTGAAGACCCGGCCTTCTTCCGGCGACTGCCTGCTGCCTTCTTCCTGCTCCGAGGCACTTCCCTCGCTCCTCAGGCAGTGCTGCGGTGTAGGGTTTAGGGTTTAGGGTTTGGGGTTTAGGGTTTAGGGTTTGGGGTTTAGGGTTTAGGGTTTGGGTTTCTTAGGGGCGTTTGGTTTGGGATTAACGGCCGAGGGTTTGAGGGTTGTACAAGCCCCAAACAAGACGAAGAAGACCCTGCACAACTCCCTGAAGGACGAAACCCGAATGGAAGGACTCACGGGTTCGTCCCACATACTCCTGCATGCCGTGATTATTCAGTAATGCGGCAGGCTGCGTAGGCTTCTTGAAACATCCCTGGTTGCAGGTTACTGGGATCTCTCAGATGTGAGGGACTTAGCCTTTCCTTGGGGACCAAATGACCCTTATAACTAGGGGGCCCTATACCCTTTATACTATGAATCCCTATATGGTATATGAACCAGAAACCCTTTTAGGGTTCATTTCGTTCTTAAGGTTCAGGAGCTTAACCGGGACGTCGCTGTCTTAGCTTCTTGAGCCCAGGCACTCTGGCGAGCGCTTCTCTTCTTTGGCGCTGGCAGCATGGACCTCACAGCTCTTGCGTGGTGGAAGGGCAGTAGTTTAGGCATGTGAAGGGGCTCTATAAGGCTTTGGGGAGATGTTCGGAGCTCAATCTCTTACTTGCGAAGCACAAGGAACCTTTTTCCTCTAGGCTCGAAGCTGTAAACCCTTCAGTTTCAGGCCCTGAGGGCAAATGACCCAAGCACAGCAAGCGGAAAGCCCGTAGTGCTAGAGTCCCAACTGACGCCCCCCCCAAAAAAAAAATCAACCAGCCGAAACCTGCAACCCAAGCGGTTAACGGCAAAGGCAACGTAGGAAGAGATTTTCCGAACAGCTCGTACGGCCTTCTGGCACCTAGTTGTAATCATGGTGGCAACGACCTAGTGTCCGAAAGAGGTGGAGAGGGCCTTGGAAACTCATTAACTCGAACGTAAGACGAGTCATCCCAACCATGCTAACCCTGGTATAAATGTATATACACATAGATGTATACCTTGTAGCCCATACGTTTCAATACGGACCCTCTTGGGAAGGGTGGGAGCGAACATTGGCTGCAGACCTTTCGAAAAGTGGCATTGGGCTTAGTGAGCCCAATTCCCTCCAGGCCTCCTTTCTTTCGCCGCTGTCCTCCGTCAGGCGAGCAAGCTTCAGCTGTGCCGATGTTCTGTGGTGGGGGGGTCTCTTTCGTTGGAGGTTGGTGGGCTAGGCGTCGAAATGCAGCACCGAAGAGCTCAGGATTTCGGACGACGACAACTGCAACTACAACGGAGAGTCGTCTTATAACGAGCAGGCAGAGTCCGAAAGGAAATTCAAAGACAGTATTCTTCTTCACAGTCGCCCTCGGCAGCCTGTAAGACCCGTCGTGCGCACACAAGCCCCCTCTTTCAAGAAGACTTCTAGAACCTTGCTACAAGCGGCACCCTAAACCCTTATAGTAGCCCTACAGAACCCTTTAAAGGAACCCTTATTGTATCCCTATAGAGCCCTTCAAAGGAACCCTTATAGTACCCGTATACTGCTTCCCGAACTCCTGAACATGGGGAGTTTCGGGTTCAGGGAAGCCTTAACTCTCGGTGTGCAGTGGGGTTTGGTGGTTTGCGCCCCCTGCGCCTCGTAGAAGCATATGAGGGGGATGCAATAGTCAGAATAGGGGCTTGGCATATATTACTTAATCATATATATATATACATATACATGTACACATACGCATGGCTATGGACGTTAACGGGATCATAGCATTGGTTGTTCCGACCATAGTAGCCTGACCCCTGGTGACCCCTGGTGGCCGGGGCCCGCGCGATTCGGCGATTAATCCTTGGCAGTTCATGTGACTTTCGCAGGTCAGCAGCGTAAGAAGTCGATCATGATCACGCGAGTGTAGGACTCTGCATTGACTCTGCATGACACAACAAGACTTCTTCTGACAGACATTCTGGCGCAGTGGCAGCTTTCAGCGATACTTGCTGTTCAGAGCTGGACTGCAACTACTTGGACACCTCACCTACCAAGTCCCTTCATGTTTTCAGTAGGCTCTCTAAACTTTCCCCAATATTCAACCGTACTTATTATGCCGCAGCAAGCCTTGATCAACTGCAACAAAACCACAGCAAGCCACACTAAGCCATCATAAACCAGAGTGCGAACCCTGACCAACCGCAAATACATCCGAACAAACCCACACAACCTTCACAATCCGTCTTGCACCATAGTACTCCAGCATGAAACCGACACCCTAACAGAATCCTGTCTCCTGAGACCGAGAGGAAATGCGGCTGCTTGTTTTGGGGGCCCCGCTTCCTCCGGAAGGCTGCCTGAGACTTGGAGGCTTATGGGGTGGTATCAGGGTTTAATTGCATGGATAAGTATGCCTTGCTATGGGTGTGTTGTGGTGATGCTCTGTGGTGCGGGACCACTTGGAGGCGGAATTTTGCATGGTTTTTCCCGGGTGGAAAGCGAGCTGGGCTCAGAAGACTATACAGTACTTACTTAATGTGTGCGTAGTGATTGGCTTCTGACGCTACAGTGTTCCGATGCTACTATTCGTATGGCTACTATGATGAGCAGTTGAGCCTGCTCATTCACTTGCTTGTCAGATGTAGTTGCTGAGGTCAATCTGCTGCTAGCTTGAGGTTCGTAGTTTTGGGGGGGATTGGAGTTGGGAAGGAAGTCGTGGAGCTTTTATTCATACAACAACAAGTAACGGAGTTTTTCTTGGGAACATCTGCCCGTCCAATTACCTATGTCTCTTATCTGCACATGTGCCATATACATGTGTATATAATATATATATAATATATATATATATAATGTAGAACCGTAAAGCACTATAAGCCTACAAGCTCGCTAAGCTTACCGTCAAGTGGCCAACAAGTCCTCGGTGTTCGAGCGGCCGGATTTGGCCTCGGCACTCGGGCTCTCGCGGTTGAGGGGTTTGGGGCTATAAGGTCTCGGATTTACGGATTCAAAAGGATTTAAGTGCTATTTAGGGGGTCCCAGAAGGAACCCACAGGTAGGGCGGGTCAGCACGGATCCTGCTCTTGGGTGACTTCGACGTAGGTGTACCGGGGCCTCAGGTCGCGGGGTTGGTGATTTCGGCTTTTCACGCGAAGGGTTTCCAACGAGGCTCGATGGTGAAAGGCTGAAGGACATCGCAGTGCGGAGAGTATGAACCTTTGGGTGTACCAGACCAAGGAAGCCAGCTCTGCAAAGAGAGAATGGATACCCACATCATCACACGGCCGAAACCATGGGAATGGGCTTTGGGAGTATATGCTACAGGACTGCCGCACAGTGACCGCCAAGGCGTACCGACCCCGAACCCCGTCATCCTCGAACGCGCGTCCTCAGGGTCTATGCAGGTACACAAAACGTTATAACCTCAATCCAGGAACCCTAAAGCCTAGACTATAGACTCCAAAAATGTGAAACCTAAAGCCATAAGTCCAAAACACCCAATACCATGGACTCTAATTACACCGTTACACCAGAGACCCCGAAACCCTAGAACTTCAAAAGCACAAGCCGTAGCGGGCACTTGTCTCGGGCTCCTACAGCAGGCATGGCGGCCAGCACGCTGCAGCATGCCAGGAGGAGCAAGTCCCTCTTAGAGAACGGCGTAGTCGTGCAGATGGGGCTACTATAGTGAAGCTATTGGCGTGGACTGGCGCGGGGAAGTACGGACATCGCTTGAGTGTCTCACGTCGACAGGTTCGGGGTATCATAGATTACATGCAGCGTGTCATGCACTGTGAAGCGCTCCAGCTGCGACAGGGAGCACATGCAGGTACAAGATTCCTCGTGTTCTGCAGTCCGGACTGCCAAAACGTCCACCAAGGAAGTTTCAACTCTTCCCCGACTTTTCATCAGTGCGGCTGCTGCTTTGGTCTTAGAGGAACTGCTCACTTTGTGAGAAGCTCTGAAGAGCCGTTGGACGTCGAGTCGTCGAGATTCTGTCCAAGGAAGTAGTTTGGAACTCAGTGAAGCTTTAGGCAAAGGCATTTTGGCGAGCCAAGGCCTGTGTCGATACATCTATTAGCATATCCGAGCAGAGGCGACAAACTCATGGATTATTATCCCACGGCCGTACATTCCGGCAGCAGGCTTCTCGCCTTTCAACTTAAGCATCAAAAACCCGAAGACCAGTGCAAGTGAGCCAAATCAAGCAATCGGTGCGCAAAGGTATCCAAAGCTTCCACATTTCAGTATTGATCCATATGCGAGTTGAAAGCTCAAAGTAATAAACACTACTTCAGGAATCCGAAGCCGAACCTTTTACCTGATTGGCATATACTCCTGACTCCTGCCCTCAAAAGAAAGGTAAGCTCCACAACAAAAGTGTGAAGCAACATCCTGCAAGGCCTTTTTGCGAGACCGCTAAGGACCCCGACCCTTGCAAACCCTCAAAAGCAGAGAAGAACACCCCCCCCCCTAAACCGTAAATAATCCCTAAACCCTAAACCCCCTAAACCCCCTAAACCCTAAACCCCCTCCTCTTCCAAGGGCTACGGCGTCGAAGAGAAACCGCTTCCTTGGACTCCTAGGAGTTCGGCGCAACCCAAGCCCTGAGCTCTGGTAGCGCCTTCAGGGCTAGTTAGCGCCTCCTTAGCTTTGAATGAAATCCGTAGTTTAGGGTTTAGGAGTTTAGGGGTTTTAAGGGTTTAGGGGTTTAGGGTTTAGTTGAAGCACCCTCGGAGGTGGGTTTTGGAGGAATCTCGGTGGGTCTTGGAGAGGTTGCTCCGTCAGATCTCAGACAGAAGAGCTTTCGCGCAAGAGAAAGGAGGCCCAAACCCGGAGGCCCTGCTCTCGGAAAGCCCAAACTCGCTGCTTTTGGGCTCTTCTGGTTTGGGTTTGAGGTTAGGGATTTTAGTGATTTTATTTGGGTTTGAGGTTTAGGGTTTTGGGGGTTCTTTAGGGTTTTAAGGTTGATAAAGGCACTTTAAAGGCGAATCAAAGCCTCAGCTTGGGCGACGCCGGCAGGAAAACCCCGGCTCTGCCGGAGTGAGATCGTGGGAAGCGCCCCCCGGAGGGCACCCGACACAGGTCTTCAGCTTTGGGGTTTATAGGGTGTAGGGCTTAGGGGTTTAGGGTCGATCTTAGGGGAGGAAGGGAATTTAGGGGCATTTTGAGGGGGAAGGATGAAGATCTAAGGTTTGCTGTAGGGTCTTCAATTTGCGGCCACCCTGTTCGAGCATGACGCATGAATTTTGGGAGTACGGCCGCGCAAAGAAGCCCCATGCTCTGAATGTGCGCAACATTACCAGGGCATGTCAACCGTGGCCCTGCGAGCACCCTCCGTTCGGGCCACACACAAAGAATTTCTTCAAATTACGGTGCCCACACGGCCCCGTGCGACAAAATCAGGCCCCTGACTGGTCCACGAGCCCTAAGATTTCAAGCTCCTCTTGCTGCCGTACAACATCGTGAGGAGTAGTTGCCGGGGGTTCTTTGAAACTGGTTCCATTGAAACGACCATGAGGCACCTGATTTTGGGGCACAAGGGCCTGCAAGTGAAGATGTTTGCCGTCTGCAAGTCTGGTTAGAAGCCAAACTTGGTGTTTCAGATGAGTAGTAGGATCCAAGTTTGCCAACCATGCACACTAAGCCTGACAAGGCTGCACCAGAACCACCAAACCTTCAACCCGAATCCCTCCCTAAACTAGATCTCACGCTGAAACCCCTAGCTCGAAACTGTATGACGTCCAGCCTAAATCCGCCACTGAAAAAAGGCGGTCCACCAGTTTGGCTTCCTCTGATGGTCTGCAGATCTGCAGCTTGGAGATTGCTGGCCAAGTATGGGCTCTTCCATCTCCGTTTATGAGCATATAGGGCTTGAAACTATAAGCCCTACGCCTCAGCGCAGGAGAAACCAGAGAGCACTCCTGAAGCCTAGCTCGGCCGAATTCGTATCTTCAGTTTCGTAACGCACAATTACGCAGAATTGGGGGGCACAAACCCTTTCTCTCTTCTAGTGGTTGAGGCCATGCCATGGGTAGCAAGCTCTGCATCTCCAAGCTCACTTCTCCTTGCAAGGTGGGGCTCTCGAGCGCGCAGGAGATTGCTCTTGCAAAACTTGCAGCACGTTCATGCATTCGGGGGAGGGGAGCCGTGATACTCTAGGGTGCAGGGTTTCGGAGACTGAAGCCCCGACTATCGCACTGCCATTTATGAGTTCCGAAGGGGGTACTGTGGCTGCCAAGATTTTTCGGAGTGGAGGATGAGTTGACTCAGAGATTGTGCCAAACAGCCGACCCCGAATCTCACACCCTGAAACCTCAATGCTAGAAACCCCGAACCGGCCCTGACCCCTATAGACCCAGAAGGCTCTGACAGCTGCAGGGGATCTTGAAAAGCTGCCTTCCGGTGAAGGCCCTACGACAAGACTCAGGGGTTCAAGGGTTTGAGGATGCTGTCTAAGACTAAAAGTACAGGGCTCAGGATCTTCCGATCCTTAAGGTCGGAGAGTTCAATGACTCTTCAAAGGCATCTGGCTTGGCCTTCACAGTGTAGTTAGTCGAGTTCTCTAAATTAGGGTCTCTTTTGGGTCCCCAATATAGTACGGCAGCCTTATCAAAAGGACCCTAAAAGGGACCCTAATTTACAGAACTACCCAGTAAGTCTTGTTTGAGGGTATGCTTCTGGTTCCGGAGTTCTCCCCACCCGCGGGTGCTGGGAGGCGCGTCGCTTCTTTCAGGGAGCGCGCCTCCCCTTGGGTTCACATCACTTCATGGGCTGTTCAACGGCAAGTTGGGCTTCGAGCTAAGGGAATATAAAGTCTTCGGCGAGGGCTTGGCATGGATTGCTTGATAGTCGCCATCGTGGGGTTTCGTTACGCGAGGTTCGGTGAAAGATCGCTGCCGTGAAAAGGCCCATTCCTATATATTGTCAGCCAGCACTAGGCAGAAATCATCTCAGAGACAGACCTCCGGGCTCAGAGGTGTCCTCGCAGGCCGCGGGGGCACTGGGATGTCGAGGTTTGCAACATAGGGCTTGGCATTTCTGTGGGGGGTTTAGCATTGAAGCCTGGCGATTCGCCAGAAGCTGACTTGAACTCGGAAGTGATGGCGATTTTCAGCAGGTGTCTACTGTTCCCATGATCCCCTAAAAACCTTAAAGAGAGTCTGGTCTGGCTGCCATGCGAGCGAGCTGCAGATCCAGCATCCTGGATGAGCCACCAAAGGACCCGAAGCAGCAGGTGAATCGAACATCCGGGTAGCCGGACATGAACCAGTGAGGTTGGTGTGCTTCATGCTGAGAAAGCTGCTGAAGTACCGAGTGCATGAGCAAAGCATATACATTCTGATGGACAAGGCGACAAGGCCAAGCTTCGTCCGATTCGAGTTGCAAGGGCTGGCGAGGCAGGGGATGTTACACCCTCCAGACCCCTTGAAATGTTCGGCAGCTTCGGCATGAAATTAGGGTGAGCCCACAGCGCGGAAGGCCCTGAAGGCTGTTCGGAACGGGTCCATCCTTCGTGCACCCTACTTTCAAAGCTACCCAGCATCCGAACCGGAACCCAAAAGCAGCAGGCCCCAGCCCCGCCCAGCCCAAACCCTAATCAGGGCATCATATCAGTCCTATCAGAAGGACGAGCACGATTTGGAGCTTCAGGAAACAATGAAGCACCGAAAAAACATTGAAGACAACAGCGGGATGCTCAATGCAAGGACCCAGACCCCCACTTGGAGGTTCATGGACAGCGATCATTATAGACCCTTAAACCTAACCCGTATCAATTACAGGACTCCGATAACCCGACTTGTATTGACCCAGCAAGCGGTTCCTTTCTCTGAAGCCCCCTGTGCCTGAGATGACCGCGGTGCGAATACGCGCAGTGGGCAGGGGCGGGAGCCTCGGTTCTGAGGTGAGGGGTTTTCCCGACATTGTACCTATAGTCTCCACTGTAGTTCCTTTTTTTGGTTTAACCAATTCTATATTAAGGATCCTAAAAGGTAACCCCCCAAAAGGAACCAAAGTGGAGACTATAGGTACTTTTGAATCGGTCTCCAGCCTTGAACCAATGAAGTTGCTAAGCGGCTTGGTAGGCAAGGTGCTTTAAGCCGGGTTCTACATTGGCACAAACCTATAGGTAGGGTACATCAAGCAGGGGCATTAATATGGTTTTGCGGTATGTTTTGCTCGAAGGACATAGACAAACCTTTGTATTTTTCACAATCCCCATTTTCAATGCGTCATCCTCTTGATGCGCAAGCTTCGATCACATCCGCAGAAACCCGCAACAAAAATCCCACAGCCACGAAAGTCCTAAAGCCACAAACCCAAACCCGCAAGGACCCAAAAACCCTAGAAGCCCTCTTAAACCTCAAAGAGCGCATCTCGGCAAAGGCGCTCTTGCCAGCCACCTGAAATTGAGTAGAATTCCACGCTGGAACTCGCCTGGCTTGGCGGAACAGTGCAACGGAGTCTTACATCTGCATATATATATATGTACATACACACACACACATATATACACCTTTACTCCATTTAAGGCTGGTTGAGTGTATCTCTCTCTCTCTCTCGCTCTCTCTCCCTCTCTCTCTCTCACTTTCTCTCTCTTTGTCTCTTTCTAGTTGTAAATAGATAAATAAACAAATATATATATATATATGCACACACAGAGACATATCTCTCTGTAAATATATGTATATATACATATATATGTGTGTACACAATGTGTGTGCGAGTATGTGTGTATGTGTATATATATATGTGTGTGTGTGTGCTTGTTAACATATGTATGTACATATGTTTATACATGGGTAATTACTAGTCACATGTGTACATATGTGCAGGTATGCCTGTCTATCTGCGCTTAGATGTCCGACTGGGTCCATATGCCTAACAGCGCTGTTCATCCCATGTATGAGCTCCGGGGATTGGCGTCGTTCAGGGCAAGGCGGGGCATGGTGAAGACTTCGAGCTGCATCGTAAGGCAGCCTAGTTTCTTTTTGGGCTCGAAGGGTGCAGCAGAGCTGAGGGATATGTAGGATTCAGGACTAAGGCTAGGAGCTGATCGGATTTATCGGGCTTCGGATTTAGGATCTCTGCTCTCTCTCTCTCTCTCTCGCTCTCTCTGCATTCCTCAGCTGTGGTCTTGATCTTATATCAGCGGTGAAGGATACCCGCCGCTTGAAGAAAACCGCAACCCGGTTAATCTGGAGCAGCTTCTTCGATGCCTGGATATATAAGCTCTCGTTCATTGATTGCTTTGGATATGCGGCATGTATGTGGGTGAAGGCATCTACACACGAACTTGTCATGACCTGTTTTTATCTGGGCCGCCCATTGGGCCCTCTTAAGGATTCGCAAGGCTCCTGTTGCGTAGCCTGGGACGTGATGCTCTTGCCACCGACAACCACAGCACCGTCCTGCATGCTGGAGGGGTTGGGGCGATAAGCTGCGGGTATCCAGATTCCGGGATGGACATAGACAACTGAAACAGCGCACGCCGGCGGTGGACTCGGCTCTTCTACACGAACACCTTTCATTCGGCACCTTGAAAACTGGCTGAACCCCCCCGCCCCTCATGACGGATTTAGGCATCAGCGAAGACACTCTGAAGTCTAAAGCTCCGATCCGCCACTTCCCATTCAACATGCATGAACCCTACACCGGTTAAGCCCTGCCCCCGAACCCCAAACGCTAAGCCCCGGGTTGCATTGACCAGCTTTTCTGGTTCAGCTCAGCGCAGATACCAGGCCCAGCACTCATCGTGAGAATCCCTGAGACTTAAGGTTTAGGGTTAGGGCTTCAACTTGGGATTTAGGATTCAGAGTCTACGGGTTTAGGGGTTCCGTGTCTTTGTGCATGCGCCTGCGCGCGCGGGTGTGTGTCTGTGTGTGTGTGTGCGCAAGTGTGTGTGTGTGTACGTATGTATGTATGTATGTATGTATGTATGTGCACATCTATATAATATGTATACATCTATATATACATATATATGTATATGTATATGTACATGTACATGTACATGTACATGTACATGTACATGTACATGTATATGTATATGTATATGTATATGTATATGTGTGTGTGTGTCTTACGCTTCTGTCCGGACCCTCTTCTCGCTGGTTTCGGGCTTACAAGGCCTTGAGGCCTAGCTATGGGATTGACACGTCTTTGAACTTATACTAAGTAGAGCTGATAGGACTTGGGGTTTATCGGGCTTGGGATTTCGGAGCTTGAGGGCAAGTAGGGTGTGTGGCTTGGGGCTGTTCGTTCGCACGGTTCCCGGTCTGGGTTTACTGTTTCAGGATCCCAAAGCTTTTCGGCTGCGCATGCGCTTTTTGGTGTGCTTTAGTCAAGAAACCCCATTGTCAATGACGAGCCTGCAAGCCCTAAATCATACACGGGAAGTGCATGAGGAACAAGCCCACCGCCTCAATCAAGTGTGTGCTTAAGGCCCTACACGGCTGAACGAGCACGGCAGCAATAGAAACCAGGGTGTTGACGACAGCAATGAGCCGCGAGATTTTTGACCATCCGCGGGCGACAATGGCACAAGCCCGAGTGCAAACACCCTACGCACAATGATGATGGTACGCAGAATATCTGAAAATGTTAATCCTAGTGGTAATGGTGCTGGGAAGACTTAGTGTGACAACACTGGCCATCACAAACGATTACATCGGTATGCTTTAACTCAAGTGCAAGTCCCGCCGAACGATAATTACGCCGCGCCGAAATTAGCTTTCAGTTGCCATGGCTTTCCTTGTTGTGGAAAACGAGTCCTGAACAAGAACCCAGTCGCAAACTGTTTCCAGCAACATCCGAGGCTCCTTCCATCCTCGCCCTTCTGCCAACAATGGCCGATGTCGATGTAGCAGCCGACATTCATGTCGTGCAAGCTTCTGCGCGAGCAATGTGGCGAGCAACCAAACACCAACAAGCTCGGGGAGGAACCCCGGACCTCGAAGCCCGACGCTCCTGACCCTTGAAGCCAAAAACCCTGAAACCCTGCAGTCTACTACTAGTAGGTCCTATTTTTTCTATGGAAGCCTGGGAGAGTCTGAGGCCCTGAACCCGGGCACTCCTGTTCATCCGCTCTGCCATCTCGGGCTTGTACAGAAGCTCGGAGACATACTGAAACACGGTCCTGAAAAGGATTAGGTTTAGGGTTTAGGGCCAGGGGTTAGGGTTTAAAGTTTAGGGTTTAGGGTTTAGGGCATGTAGGGGTTTAGGGGTTTAAGCAGAGTTCAGGGTGTAGGGTTGAGGCCCCACAGCAAGAGTCTCAGATCCGCTATGACTCGATGATGTATAGGGGCTATAATGCGGGCTTTAGTGAAGAAGACGGCTCTCTTCGGCTCTGCAGGCCCAAAGCTTAGACTCAGAGGGGAAGATCTTAAGCCCTACCTATAGTCTCCATTGTAGTTCCTTTTTCTGGTTTAACCAATTCTATATTAAGGATCCCAAAAGGTAACCCCAAAGAGGAACTACCATGGAGACTTTTGGTGAGGCCCCCGGGATCGAACCACAAAGTCAGCCGAGAGGCGGCTCGTATCCCAAGCCGACAAACATGACGAAGCCAAGAATGCCTGGCAGGGGCTTTTGGGTTTAGGGGTTTAGGGGTTTGGGTTTAGGGGTTTAGGGTTTAAGGGCTTTTGGGGCTCAAGGCTTCGGGCTCAGGGCTCGGCGCGAAGACTTTGCCTTGATACGGTGGAGGATAAAAACCCTGCATTGCCCATAGTAAGGAATATACCATGATGCCATAATTCCCAAAGTTTAGGGTCCTTCAGGTAATGTAGGATTTATATCATCAACCATATCAGGTCTGTTTTCGGGTGTAGGGCTCATGGGTCTGTCTGACATCTTCTGGACCCTGACGCAGGGGGTTATGAACTCCGAGACCTGCGTTCAACATGGCTCACGAACAGACAATGCCTTTACAGTGTGCTCGTCTGCATTGTCGGGTCTTCGGGCTGAGGGTCCTCGAACAGGAAACCATCCGATTTCGAATAACTCAGGGACTGAAGGAATGAAAGTTGAAAGGGTCTTGTCCATCAACAAACGACGGAACTTGATTTAGGGGCCCTTAACGAGTGGAATAGGGTGTTGGTTGACATTAGTGCTGCAACTACAGACATACTATAAGAGAATTTTGTGGAATTTTCGTACGATTTATTCCGACCTCTGTAGCCTGGGATGTCTGAGATTGTGGTATGTCTATGAAACTCGGACTTCGATCACCCCAGATCTCGACATGACCTATAGAGCAGCTTCGATCCGTTGTGGCGATGCCACGAATGGACCCTTTAGGAGCAGGCCAGCCCGAGCTGTCTTGCTGAAGGGTCCTCAATCCGGGAGAGAGAGGGGCTGGCATGGCTAAGCCAATATTGCATGCCACACTGATTCATATCGTATGAGCCCTCGTACACGCCAAGCGAACTCTGATAAAGACCTCATCGCCTTTTTCTGTTTAATAACCGGGCCTACGCTTTCAGAGCCCATTAAGAACAGGATCCTTCCACTTCTTTGCAGAACTGAACCGCCTGGGTCGCACTCCTTCATGCATGGACCTCGCTGCCCCGACGGCAGGTACTTGCAGATGAAAAGGGCCGGATACCTTTTAGGGTTTAGGGTTTATAAGGCCGAGGGTTTAGGGTTTAGGGCCGGATTTGGGCTTGGGGTTGAGGGCTTAGGCTTTGGGTTTTTTTGCATTACTTGGGGCTTCTAAAGCTGCGGGTTTGGGTTTCAGGGTCTTGGGGCGTGTGTGCTGAGAGCCGTTGCAGGATGGCTCCGGGGTTCGATGCTGGCTTCGTTGCTGGGACTGTCCTAGGTCCTAGGTTGGACCCGCAAAATTGCCGGGGTGCAGGAAGAGCTCCAAGAGAACCGCAAGGAGGATGAAGATGAAGAGGACAATGAAGTGGAGCACAACTCCTGAGCTCTGCCCCTAGACCGGAATCCCTTTTTGGTCCATTCATTCAAAGCCACCCAGCCCCTGAATCCCATCCTACACCCCGACGCCTCACTCCGAGTTGCCGGAAAGCCTTCCTAAACAGAGCCAGGGGTCCAATCACAAGGTGGTAGCACAGACACGCCACGGTGTCGCAACAGCGAAGGATGCCTCAGACCAGACCAGCGGGTTTAGAGCTCCGGGCTGCGCTTGCGGGAGAGTTTCAGCAGGGAGGCTGAGAGGGCCTCAGGAAGAGTCCAATTATTAGGACAGCAAGTTTCAAGACACAGTCCAGGTGGAGTGGAGAGCCGGGAGACTCTATGTTTTTTGTGCTTACATGGGCTACTTGTAAGTAGAGCTAGCCTTCTTCATGACTTCTGCTTCCTCCTTAAGGGGGGGCCCTGTTGACATGAAGACCGAAAGGCCAAGCTGCTCGAGGGTCGGCCGGAGTGAAACTTTGGCTTGGAGCGCAGCCGCCTGCTCGCGCTTCGGGGGGGCTTTACCGACTTCGGGGCCCTTAAAGATGCACCGGAATTAGGGTTTAGGGTTTAGGGGTTTAGGGGTTTAGGGGTTTAGGGGTTTAGGGTTTAGGGTTTTTGGGGTTTAGGGACTTTCTAGCAGGACTTGACCTTACATCTCGGAGTCTTGAAGGCTATAGACTCCCCAGGAAACGGGTGTCCTGCGAGCCCAATGCTATGCCTGCCCCGATACCCCACACACTTGCAAGAGTCCGGCAGAAGCTCGCACCCAAGTGAAAGGCTGGACTTCGAGCACTTACAAACTTGAATGAACCTCTGACTCCGCCCCGGCCGCCAGAACCATCGCACTAGTATTGCGCATTTCCGCAAAACCTACGTCATGGTGACAATCACTAGCCACTAGCACTACAGTCTACTCTTAGCCTTAGTCAGTCATTACGGTGAGTGCCAGTTTGGCTCTGCTGGTGCGTGGATTGCTCTCCTCCGTCATTCACTGCAGCAAGAGCCTCGCCAAAGACCGCATGCAGAGGTTATCAGAAATCCTCAGTTGCTTCGTAGCCCAGGCAGCGCAGCTACATGTCAAACATAGAGTCTGGAGTGGAGGGCCGTGTTCAAGCTATCTCCCATGATCTACGGGCAAGAGATCTGAGCAGACAAAGAAGAGGGGCCTTAATACTTGTTTCGGAGCCCATTTTTCCACAAGAATTTGGGACTATACGTTGATACTTCGCTCTACTCTTCCGACCTTTTACTTCTTTGGGGGTTTTGTGACGGGTTGGAGCTTGGCACAGCCGAGGATCGATTTCTGCATCGATACCTCCCAGTCCTGAAGCCACTGATCGACCAGCTCTCGCAGAATCGGCTCCGTGGCATCTCAGATCTTCGCCGCTTGACGGCTTCGCGCTCAATTAGGACGCACGGCTGTTCTTGACGGAGTTCTGACAACATATGGCAACTTGTCACTACTGTGCAAGACAAGTATTTGGGATTATACGGATGTATTTTTATCTACAAGTCGGGATGACCTCCACCTGTGGACGCGGAAAGAGGATTCCTGCTTCGAGGTCGTTACTTGCCAAAGCGTCACTACTTGCTATTGCCAGTGTTGCTACTTGTGTTGTCGAAGTCCAGGCTCTTAAGAGTGTTTTTTAAAAAGAACGAATCAAATCAGAAAACAAGGGATAGGGACCATCTTGGGTATGAGACGGGCTCTGTCATGCTGGTTCCCATCACAGTAGAGTCATACTTGAGCAACCCTCTAATCTGGAAGTGATCAAAGCTGGCGGCAAGACACATTTTGCAAGGGCCCAAGGCACCCCCTAAAGCGCCTGCGACTGCCCCAAACCCTAAACCATAAAACCCCAAACCCTGAAACCTAAGCCCTGAACCCCAACCCTAAACCCTAAACCCTGAACCCTGAACCCCAAACCCTAAACCGAAGGGACTAAGCCTGGCCAGGCCAGGCACGCAGCCACTGGCTGTCATCCATGTACGGCAGAAGCGGTGAATCTGCTGGGAGCCCGCGCTGCTCCCAAACCTTGCAACAGAAAGAAGGGGGGTTACTATTTTTGAGCCTTGGGCAAACTTAGAGTAGTCCCTATACCTAGGGACCCAAGCCTCCGCAAAGACTCGCACCCCCCGCTTTTTCTGCCATGGTCGGGAGTAGATCTCAGGAGCATGTTTGGGGACCCCGAAAGGCCGATACCCGAAACCCGGGAGAGTCACAGAACCAATATGGAGCCCCTTAAAAGCCAAAAATAAAAGCTCAAGGGAAGGTCCGATACCAAACCCCGGTGCGCCCCCCCGCTCTAGCCGCCGGTGATCCTCAAGTACACAGGGTTTAGGGTTTAGGGCTTAGGACTGCAATCCCTGATTCCGTATCCTCCAGCACCTAACGCCTTACGAGTCAGCCCTCCTTCCAAAGACCTATAAAATCAAAACAAGTAAGCCCCAAAGCCCAAAGGCAAAGTCAACCCAATTCCTGAAGCGTCAACCGCAACCCTCATGCCGCAACCCCAAAGCCTCAACTCCTGACCGCTTCAAGCGGGTTTAGGGTTTTAGGGTTTAGGGTTTAGGGTTTAGGGCTTAGGGTTTAGGGTTTAAGGCTTAGGGTTCGGGGTTTAGGGCTTAGGGTTGAAGAGGGCCTCTTTGGCAGTCGTGACTGCAAACCGCTCCTTTGGAGAGGCCTCACCGCCTTGGCTGATGGCGGTAGGGGCTCTTTTAGGAGTCGATAAGCATGGGTGAGACAGAACACTTAGAATGGAGGCTTGGGGTATCATACCAGGCTGTAGGAACAGTAATACGAATGATATATTCAGGCGTCTCGGTTCCGAGTTTGGGGACCATGCTTTACAGGGCGAGATTTGGCTCGATTTCATCTGACAGTTGAGTTAAGACAGGTCGACGCACTGTCGATGGGATTCTATAGGGCTTATTGAGCAAAGGGTTTAGAGTGGGCTGCCTCAAAAATTAAAAACAAAACCGATTCTTGGCAAAGAAGCTTTCGATGGCCGCCGCTGCCCCCACTGCCGCGGCTTCGGCGCTGTTCGCCATGCCAACGGCGCAAGTGCCCCGGATGTTTCGGGGCGACAAGAGGGGGCCCCGAAGCCTCACAGCCTTACCGTAAACACAACTTAGTCCCTCAAACCATGAGCCCCTAAACACACCGCAAACCCTAGAACCCTAACCCAAGGACTGCATAAACCCCTAACCCCTGAATGAACAAGTGACATGCACGTATTGAGACTTGAGGGCTTTGGGCAACAAATGAGAAGGGAGTGGCCAACCTACTGCTGCAGCCTAACTTTTCACCCCGTGCCTTCCTCACAAGCCATCCGTAGGGTTCAGAGTTCAGAACTTGGGATGCAGTCTACAGGGTTGTAGGGTCTCTGGACTCTCTGGCTTTCTCGTGCATCAACTTATCTGTAGTTGTACTTTTCGTCGTGACGTTGCCAATACGGCTATCGTAATGGCGGCTGGGCGTGATACTCGTGCTAAGAGCAGCACTATGCTTTGAAGAGCCTGCGACGACATGTGACGCAAGAGGCTGTGCGTTTTGGGCCCGGGAGCTCGGGTGAACATTTGGGTACTTCTCAAAAATAGGATCTCTTTTAGGGTCTTTTTTATAAGGGTGCCTTACTATAAATTGGGGACCCAAAAAGGGACCGACCCTAATTTAGAGAACTACCCATTTGGGGCGCCGGAAGCTCGAGAGTGTCCCCCAAGTGTCCTGGAACATGCAGGCGGACATCTGCTGCCGTGCAGTTGGCATGGGGGGCAGCGGTGTCCAGGTCTGTTTGCCGAACCTGATGAGGCTTCGGTTTAGGGTTTAGGGTTTCGGGGTTGACAGATGGGAATCAGGGCTTCGGGTTGTAGCATCTAGGACTCTTGACGTTTGGTTCAAAGGTTTTGATGGGGCATTTAACCGGGTATTTGCTGAGAACTTGACTCGAGTCTCTCGAGGCTCTGCGAGTCCAGGATTGTGATCCTGGCATTCTACTCTTTCTTTTTGCGAAGCCACGGATTCAAGCTTTTCGACACCCTGAGCATCTTGCGACCGTCTTGAACACCTACTCGTGGCCAGTGCGGCCTCTCAGCCCGGAAACCCGAGCACCTACCTATAGTCTCCATTGTAGTTCCTTTTTGGGGGTTACCTCTTAGGATCCTTAATATAGAATTCAGAAAAGGAACTACAACGGAGACTATAGGTAGACCCAGACCGCTACCTTCAGTCGTTTTCGAGGGCTCATGTCTCGGATGCTGAGGTGACTAAGTGAGACGGGGACAGGAACTAAACTGGGAGGTCTAGATGTATTCTCTCCGAACTTTCTCCTGAGAAAAATGGGTTGAGCTAAAGGGCCAGATGCAGCGAATGCCAAGCCTCGTATAGGTTTCACGCTTCTTCTGCTTAACAAATTTCCGAATGTTAAACTTTGATCGGCTCAGTGTGGTGCACCAGGGAACCTTTGTAACACCGTCTACCATCGGGCTTACAAGGTATACAGCCCCTGAAGTTCGACTTATCCAGCCAGGTTATGACAAAGGCCGAGCTTGCGGCATCAAGCGCGGCTTCGCCTGTCTAAACGCATTTTCAGGGTCAGGGGCTTCGGGCTTGGGGCTTTTGGGGTTTAGATCTTCGCCTTGATTGAGACTTAAGCCCTAAACCCTAAGCCCTAAACCCTAAACCGTGCTTTGAGCTTTGGGGTATCGGGCTTGGGGAGTTGAGATCGCTGGGTCTCGGGAAAGAGGGGCTTCAGCAACCCCTGCCCATCCGGAAAGTCTTCCTATACGCCACGTACACGCCAGGTTCAGCTAAAGAGTCCGAAGCAATGATTTCCCCAAAAGCCTTAGCCTTTAAACTGTGTGCCATTCTGTACCGAAACCTGACTCTTTACTCTTGTTTGGGAAATTGGCGTCACGGCTCTCGAGCCTCGTGCAGGGGCTTGACAAAAGGATGTGGTTTCTACAAACTTGCACATCATGGGCACAAAATTTGCTGCTCCGGGTGTATGAGAGAACTGCATCCACCTTCGAGAACCCCAGTTTACTCTGCCCCTAAACCCTAAACCCTAAACCTTACTCCCCTAAACCCCTAAACCCTACTCCCCTAAATCCTAAACCCTACCCCCCTAAACCCCTAAACCCTAAACCAAGGGAAGCGGGCACCGTCTCGTTCAGCGCCGCTCGCTCCGCAAAGGTCAGCGCCTGGCCACTTAGGCCCAGGCCTGGCGCGAGCTTCCAGGGTTTTCATTTGGGTCGAGTAGGTTACGGAGCTTGGGGAGTCAGGGTTTATAGGGTTTAGGGGGTTTAGGGCTTGGGGTTTAGGGGTTAGGGTTTAGGGCTTAGGGCTTATAGGGTTTAGGGTTTATAGGGTTTAGGGTTTACAGGGTTTAGTGCTTAGGGCTTAGGGGAGTAGGGGAGAAGGGTTGCTTTAGGCCCTTTTGGCTGTCGCATTCGCCACCACCACCACCAACAACATAACTCTAGTTGCTATTATTATTATGATTATTATTACTATTACTATTATTCAACCACTACTATTATTTGCAAGAACACCAACACCAACACCAGAATCAGCAGCAGAAGCGATAGCAGGCAGCAACGGCCCGGGGCAACCTCAGAAGCACTGGCACCGGGACCAGCAGCAAAATTCATAACAGCAGCAACGGCATCAGCATCAGTAGCAGCAGCGGCAGCATCAGCAACAGGCAAAGGCAACCGCAACAACAGACAACCGACGAAAGACCCGAAGAGCAGCAACAGCAGCAACAACGCCAGCAACAGCTACAAGACCCATGCAATTCAGAGCGGTGCCAGGCACAGCAACAACTCGGGGACTAATGAATATATGGACAAGGATGACAAGAGGCGCAGCAGCAGCAGTAGACAAGACAGTCAACGTGGGGCTTGGATAGTGATAGCAACAGGGATTGCGACGCTGATGCAGATATTCACAGTTCTAGTGAGACAAGTCAAGAAGCCAGCAGGCATCGACACCCTACTCAGTCAAAGTCGGTAGAGTAAAGTTCACGGTACTCCCAACAGTCACGAAAGCAAAAGTTGAAGTTTCACAGGTCAGCCCCTA
>CAJNJA010067741.1:0-22356 GCA_905231915.1 Symbiodinium necroappetens
AGATGCGCCCACCCCTATCCAGGCTTGAAGCCCGGTTCAGGACTCACGAAAACACGGCTCCGTTTGTGGCAGCTTTCCGAGTTAGGGAACACCTTGAAACCCTTTACCCCAAACCTAAAACCCTAAACCCTTTACCCCAAACCCCAAACCCTAAACCCTAAACCCTAACCCTAAACACCTAAACCCTAAACCCTAAATGCTATACAAGCCTCAAGCATGAGCCTCTTCGATGGTCGGTGCCCGGACTGCCGACGGCGGCTGTATCCGAGCGTTCGCTCGGAGCTGGGTCTCTCGGCTCCGCCATGGATTTGGGGGGTCTCAGGGCTTCTTCGGCCCAGGGTTCTCTGAAAGTTGAGTTTAGGATTCTTGGGTTTGGGATGTAGGGGTTTAGGAGTTTAGGCTTTAGGGTTCTTGGGTTTAGGCTTGAGGGGTTTAGGGTTTAGGAGTTTAGGCTTTAGGGTTTAGGGTTCTTGGGTTTAGGATTTAGGGGTTCTTGGGCTCTGAGGGTGTAGGAATTTCGGGCTCCTCAGCCGCTCCGGGCTCCTTTTGATAGGGGAAGACGAGGTGTGCTTTGTTTTTTTTTTGTCCGAAGCGTGTTGAGGAATTTAGGGTTCAGGAAGTTTTTGTGATGTAGGGGTTCAGGGAATGTGGCTTTTACGGGTTTGGGAGGAAGGATTTTGGTGTATGCCCTAGAAACCCTAAACCCCTAAACCCTAAACCCTAAACCCCTAAAACCCCCAAACCCCTAAACCCCTAAACCCCTAAAGCCCTAAAACCCCCAACCCCTAAAACCCTAAAACCCCCAAAACCCCTAAAATCCCTAAACCATAGAGGCATCCTTAGAAAAGAACTGAACGCCTGCTCCTTGGTCCCAAAGTTGTTGGAGTCCCTGAGCTCTTAGGGTTCAGGGTTCCCAGAGACTCCAAAATTTAGGGTTTAGGGTTTAGGGTTTAGGGTCCAAAACCCCTTAATTAAGGAATATACATTAAATTATAATAAGAACCCTAGTAAGATTTAAGGTATATTCCTTAATGAAGGGTTTTGGAGTCTCTGGGTTAAAGCTTCCAGGGGTCTTCAAGTTTTGCACGGTTTAGGGTTTAGGGTTTGCAGGGTTTAGGGCTCAGGGTTTAGGGCTTGCAGGGTTTAGGGCTTGCAGGGTTTAGGGTTTAGGGTTTAGAGATAGGATTTGAAAGGGCTGGGGAACCTAGGAAGTGGGATGGAACAAATGGGAGGCTATCTAGAAAAACGTCCAACTCTAACACCTGTGCCTTGGAACCCTACTTTCCAGTAGACGTTGTTTTTTTTTTTTTCCGGCTTTCAAGGTCCAAGATGTTGGGTGGCTTCATACAGTTGTTCGATAAGGGTTCTATGAGAATCTAAATGGGAGTTTCCGAAAATTAGGGGATACCTTATTTTGGGGTCCTTTTTTGGTAAAGGCCCTACTATTTAGGGTGCTATATTAGGGTCCCCTATTTTCGGAAACCCCCAAATGAGTGCTAAGAGCTTCTCTGTGCTTCGTGATGTCTGTTGCTTCTGTCTGTGACTGTGTGCTTTTCTCGGCGAGGGAGCGGCTAATGCTTCGGGACATGTTGTGGTGCTCCGTGTACGTTGACTGAAAACAAGCCGCGGCGACAAGCAAGTCGCCGTGGATATTGGCCTTAAACCCTTAAGCCCTAAACCCTAAACTCCGAAACCCTAAACCCTAAACCCCTGAACACCTAAACCCTAAACCCTAAGTTCTTCCGTCTCTAAACTCCGCCAAGGGATCGACGCACAGGAACCCGTCCTGCAGCAACTGCAGCCGATTCCCGGCTCACCAGTCGTATCTTTGTTTGGTTTAGGGTTTAGGGGTTTAGGGTTAGGGTGTAGGGTTTAGGTTTTAGGGTTTAGGGGTTTCGGGTTTTGAATCCTTCTGCTGGGCTTTGCAACAGATTCTGTGTATGTTTTGGGTCTTGTAGGCTTTCATAAGATGGACGGTCTATACAGTTTGTAGCGCTCCCCAGTAGTAGTCAGTAGTATCCTTTTTGGGGTGTATCGCGTTTTATACGGCCCTTTACACACTTTGAGCCAAGTATTCTGTTAAAGTAGGGTTGTCTTTGGGCTACAGCGTTGCACTCTCTTCCTGCCTTATCTTTTTTTTGTTTGGAGGTTCAGGGTTTTTTGGGATCAAAGGAATCCCCTCTTCTACACAACTACAAAAACAGCGTCAGGGGTGCATTGCAACAATCTCCCCTCCTAAACCCTAAACCCACAGAGCCCCAAGCCCCAAACCCTGCGTGTGTTTGTTTCAAGGGTTTAGGGTTTAAGGTTTAGGGTGGGCTGCCTGCGAACTCAGGATTGATCTGGACAGCAGGATGCAGCAACTTGAGCCGCTGGCCGGGTGTTACAGAGGCTTTAGGCTCAACAAGGTTTAAAGAATTCCAAGGTTCTTTTTTTATATCGTGCTTAAAGGGTTTTGAAGGACAATAAAGGGTTTTGAAGGACAATGCCGGTTCGAAGTTATATGAGGGTCAAGACATAGGTTTCGATCTGGATCTTAAAGAACCTCCGTGCCGGTGTTCTAGACAGGTCCCTCTTGGGTTTCTGTAAAGGTTAGTGTAAGGTGTAGGGGCCGGAATAATTAACCACAATGTCACCCCTTGGTAGGTAGCCCCTACCACCATAAACAGCATACCATACCACAACACCCTATCCAATAGTGAACCCTAAACCCTAAACCCTAAACCCTATAGGTAACGGGACTCATGCTAGAGGGTTCGGTTGTCAAAGGGCTTCAAAGCGCGATGAAGGGTGGGTGGGGTGGGCGTGAAGGTCTGGGCCTCTGAGCGTTGAGGATTTTGGGGCTTGTTGTTTAGGGTTTAGGGTTTAGGGTTTAGGGTTTAGGGAAGGTTTGGGGGGTTGTTAGGGTTAGAGGGCTGCATAACGGATCTTTAATATTAATAGAAGTTATCGCGCCGACTTTCGCAGCCTTTGAGATGCTGCACGGTGTTGAAAGAGTTCACAGACTGCTATTTCTGCGACTACTGCTACTACTGCTGCTGCTGCTGCTGCTGCTTCTACTCCTACTTCTACTTCCACTTCTGCTTCTTCTACCTCTTCTCTTACATCTACTTCTACTTCTACTTCTACTTCTACCTCTACTTCTACTTCCACTTCTACTTGTACTTCTTCTATACTTCTACTGCTACGAGAAGAAGAAAAAAACGGCAAGCACTGCTACCACTTCTCCTTCGGCCTCCCCTAAACCCTAAGCCCTAAACCCTCCGAGGTGGGAGCGGCAGCAGGCTTGGAGACTTGCCTGCACAGCTACGGGTTTAGGCTTTAGGCTTTAGGCTTTGGGCTTTATAGGGTTTATAGGGTTTATAGGGTTTATAGGGTTTATAGGGTTATAGGGTTTTAGGGTTTAGGGCTTTAGGGCCTAGGCTTGAGGGTTTAGGCTTTAGGGATCAGGGGTTAGGGTTTAGGGTTATGAGGTAGTTAGCATGGTCGGGTTTAGGAAGGCTCATGCTCGGGCTGAAAGGACCCTAAAACCCTAAACCCTATTGAGTCTCAGAGAATTCAAAGGGTTTGGCATGGGGTTTAAGGTTAGGGTTTTGGGGTCTGCGGCTTCGAGCCCGGAGACTCCAAAAACCGCCTAAATGAGGCAAGTTCCTCAATTGAAACAATCTAGTATCAGTATAACATACGACAAGACAAGACAAGAGAACATAGCATGACATAGCATAACAATATAAATATAATGTAGCATGACGACATAAAGCATAACATAACTGAATAGAATAGAATACAATACGGTTGAATACTCTACGCTACAATACAATGCAATACAATATAATATGATACAATATATTGCAATGTAGTGTAACGTAGAATAGGAGACAATAAATTTACAGTTTAATACAACCGAATAGCATAATATAGTACAAGACAACATGCTATGATATAACATAACTTGATAGAATTGAATAGAATGTAATACCGCCCTTGCAATGCAATGCAATACAATACAATACAATACAACAGTGCGACAACGCAAAAAGCAATACAACACAGTACAATACAGTACAGTGCAATGTAATATGCTATAATGTAATGTAACAGGGTGTAACAAAATGTGATATAACATAGCATAATAGAATATCAAATTGTAAAATATATTAAAATACAACATGACAAGATATACTACAATATAGCATAGTTTGTTATAAGATAGGATACAATAGAACAATACAGCATAAGACTATTGAATACAGCATAATAGAATACTGTATAGTATAATACAATATATCACGATGTAACACAACAGAGTGCACCATAATAGAATCCAGTACAATATACCGCAATATAATACAACGTATTAAAATAGGTTGAACTATAACATACTATCACATATAATAATATCTAGTAAAACCCTAAACCCTAAACCCTAAACCGTGATAATGTGTTGGAAGCTGTTTGGGCCACGGGGCCTGCAGCGTAGGGTTCCGCGTTGAGGCTGTTGGGGTTCGGGGTTCATTTTGAGGGCCGCGGGTATAGGCGCCCAAATAACTATTTTTACTATTTTGGGGGGGTTCCTTCTTATAGTTATAGTATCTCATATACTCCCAAAGCCTAATCTAGTCATTTAGGATAGTATCATATGACCCCCCCAAAAGCCTAGTCTAATTATTTTAGGCCCCTTTTCATAGAACCCCTTGTAGTAAACATGATAGGGCCCCTTTAAAGGAACCCTAGTCTAATTATTTTAGGCGCCAACAATCAGGCTTTCGGGCTCAGGTACTCCGGGGCCCTACACGGGCTTAGGGGTTTAGGGGTTTGGGGGTTTAGGGGTTTAGGGGTTAGGGGCGTTAGGGGTTCAGGGTTTAGGAGTTTAGGGGTTTAGAAGTTTCGTGCTTGGGTTTGTGGTGTTACAGGCTCGGGCTCCCGCAGAACCCTAGGATCGGAAGCCTTAAACCCTAAACCCTAAACCATGCCCGCAGACTCCTATGATCTGGAGGAAAGGTTTAGGGTTTAGGGTTTAGGGTTTAGGGGAAACCCTAAACCCTAAATCCTAAACCCTAAACCCTATGATCGGAATAGTCTGGTGGCATCTACCGCAGAGTCCTTCAGGCCCTGTGTTCGCATAGCGTAAGGAAGGCTCCGTCAATGGAGCGAGTATGTGGTGTCCCCCACAGACATGTACACAGATGGTGCCAAAAGAAACGCTAGGTATCATTGCCCATACCCTAGACACCAAAAACCCTGAGCCCAATCCCGAAACTCTAAAGCCAACAACACACGAAGTAACCGGTTTGCAGGCCCCGGATTCCGCCCTCATTAAAGCATTTTGAGACCCTGAACCCTGCAAGCCCTCAACCCGAAAACCTTACGGAGTTATAGAACGCTTGTTGTACCTCTCAAAGTGGGTGGTTCTCTAACTTAGGGTCATGTTTAGGGTCCGTTTTATAAGGGTGCCGTACTATATTTGGGGACTGAAAGAGGGACCCTAGTTTAGAGAACTACGCAAGTGACTCTTAGAGTATCGCGTACCTTCTGACAGATATCAGCTATTGCCCGTATCGTCACCTTTCATCAACCAACCTCGGAGTCACGAACGAGAGTCGCCTCTTGCCTCTTCAGGGCCATTCTGAAGGATATGCAGGATCCAGAGGACGGGCTTGAGAGTTCTTCAGTATTGATTTGTGCAGTATCATATGATATTATACAATACTATATTGTATACTACCGCATTAAAGTCTAGTATATTGCATTATATGGTACTATCAGAGCTTCTAGATGGGCTTGTTGTTGAGAGGTTCCCTGTTATATAAGGGTTCTCTCAGAGTTTCTATAAGGGCTCGGAGTTCTAGAAGGGCTTCTTTATAACGGCTCTATAGCCATTGCTGGGTGGCAGGGGCTTGGCCTGTGCAGGGCCTCTATACGGCCTGTTTTTGCAAAACCCCAGGTCCTAAGCCCTAAGCCCCTAAACTCTAAACCTCTAAACCCTAAACCCTAAACCCGAAACCCTTAAACCCCTAAACCCCTAAACCCCGAAACCCTCAACCCCTAAACCCCTAAACCCTAAACCGGAAACCCCTAAACCCTAAACCCGAAACCCTTAAACCCCTAAACCCCTAAACCCCGAAACCCCTAAACCCCTAAACCCCTAAACCCTCTTTTTCAGATCTGCATGCAGGCTATTTTGTTGTGGCTCGGAGTTCGGATTCAGGGTTCTGACCCTAACACATGCGGATCACTAAAACCCCCAAGCCCCAAAACCCCAAAGCCCTAATTATATAGGGGCCTGAATAATTAGAATAGGGTTTGGGTTATAGTATACTATATTTATACCAAGGAACCCCCAAAACCCTATTCTAATTATTAAGGCCTCTACATTATGCTTTCGGGCTCGCCTTTGCCATGTGATTGAGTTGGATTGAGCAAGAGCCTGAAGCGAAGCTTCCGACCCACTAGCAAACTTAACCCTAAACCCAAAACCCTAAACCCTAAAACCCTAAAGCCCTAAACCCCAAAGCCCCAAAATCCCTAAACNNTCCCTAAACCCTGAGCCCTAACCTCTTCTGATGGTTTTAGGAAAGAGCGTGCAGGCTTTAGGGTATTTGAGGCATGTCTGTTGGTCTAGAAGTCTTAACATAGAGAAGTAGTACGGTTTCCGTAACACATCTCAAACCCTAAACCTGAACCTTTGAAGCCTAAACGCCCAAACGCTGAACTCTACAACCCTACACCCTAGACCCTAGAGCACCTATGCCCTAAACCCCTAAGCCCCGCACCCAAGTTCCCCAAGGCTCTCTATTCAGACTTGGGGGGGTGTGCAAGCCTTTACGGGATCCATGAAGCATGAAAACGGCCTTTGATCAAGAAGCAATGCTCCCTAAACCCTAAATGCTCCTTCAATAAGGGCGATCGTAAGGATTCGAGTTTCTCCGAACCTTTAAAGGCCCCTTGCGTAGGCGGCTTAGGGATATACCTGAACCGGAACCTGTAATATTGCGGGGGGGGGGGGGGGGGGGGNNTATGTAGCTATGTATGCATGCATGCATGCATGCATGCATGCATGTATGCATGTATGTATATCTATCTATATGTATCTATCTATCTATCTATCTATCTATCTATATGTATATATATATGCATGCATGCATGCATATACATATGTACACACACACATATGTTTTAGTTATACATATAGACATATACATGCATGTTTCGATTGTGGTGCAGATGGGGCTTCCTGGGACCTTGAAACTTGAGACCCCATGACAACCAAACCTTACTCTAACCCTGATAGAACTCTGCTGGAAACCCTTCCAAAGCCTTGCTAAAATCTTTTGAAACCCTTATTCCGCCCGAGAAACCTTACAAAGCCCTTCCTTGTCGAACCCTTCAGAAGTCTCGTTTCTGCGCAGGAGCGCCTGCAATACGGACGAGTTCCATGCCTGCAGAGTCGATCCCGAAATAATGGGGAGGGCCCATGGACTAAGCCCGAATCTGTTTGGGGTTCGGCTTAAGTTGTATGGTCTAGGGCAGCAACCTTCGCAGAGAGAGTTGAGAGTGGAAGAGTCTAATCTTCAGGAGAAGAGCTGCGCCAGATCAATAAAGGGCGAGAAATTGCCTTTTGCTTCGCTGGGCGTGATTAAGAAAAAGGATGGGACTGATGGGACATATCGTGTTGCCCATGATGCCACACATGGAGTTGGAGTTAAAAAGCAGCCAGCCGTGCAGGGTCTAGGGCTTTAGCTTCTGGAGTTTCTATGGTGGCAGTTTGTGGTGGTTGGGAAGGTTTTTCGGCTAAGGGATGTTTTGTGTCAGGTATAGCGACCGCACTAAACTTCAAGCCCTATCCCCTGGTCCTGAAGCCCCCCAAACCCTAACCGGCCTGAACCCTCAGGTTGACTGTTCTTCTCCAGACCCAAAGCCCAAAATCCTGGTCTAGCATTGGGGTTCGGGCTGGTTCAACGTGTACAGAAAGCTTAGGGTTTAGGGTTTCCAGGTTTAGGGTGTAGAGCTCCGGATTCAGGGTGCTGGGCCTAGGGTCCTGGAAAAATGCCGGGCAGACAAAGCTGGCACTCTTGCAAGATCGCCTCCCCAACACTACGGAAAGTTTATAGAGTTAAAAGTTCTTGATGGCCAGGGTGACTCTTGATGGTCAGTGTGGTTAGTTGAAGCGCGTGGGTTTTGACTTTGTGATTGAGGTTGCTTGTCACAGGTTTGGGTCTGCAGGTTATGAGCGTAGCCTTTCCCTTCGCAAATTCTTTCGACTTTTCGGAGCAGAGTTACATGTTGTTCACCGAATCAAGGGCTTCTTGTTTCAAGTGTCCAACCAAAGCCCGAAACCCCAAACCCTAATGACTGATAGTGATAAGGAGCTCTTAGAGATGGACGAGGAGCACTTCGTCCGCAGCTGGCTAGGGTGTAGGGTTTGGGATTTAGGGTTTGGGGTAGTTTCGATATTTAGTAACACTATTCCGCAGGGTTCCGATTCTTTTTACAGTATCATTGGCGAGGTTTAAGGATCCGAGATTACATGTCCGTTCGTCTTGGAGCCCCAAGAATTCGTAATACTAGCTTAAACCCCGAAACCGTCAACCCTAAACCCTTAGCTCCATGTTCGGGATGCAGAATTTGGTCTAGGATTGAAATGTTTAACTGCCAAGGGTCCGAAACCCAACCTGTGCCGCATGCAGCACCACGGAGCCATTGTTCAGACGTTTTTCGACTCATTTCGATTCCCCTGCAGCGAAAACGGCTGAAAATGTGTCTCTGTCTGCGTATGTAGCATGCATGCATGCATGCATGCATGCATGCATGCATGCATGCATGCATGCATGCATGCATGTCCATATGTATATATATATATATGTATATATATATATATATAGAGATATGCAGGTCGATATACTGACGAAAGATTCTTGCAGTCGTCGGGGAGGCCTTAGCCCGAAGCCCCTCTGCTTATTCAAGCAGGCAGGTTCAACGTAGACGCTAACATAGTCAACAGCCCCTTCAGTCTCAATTTGAAAGCCCGAAAGCCTTTTAAACCCCTCTGCTGTAAAATCGTGTTAGCAACCTGTGATATCCTCTCAAGAGCCAAAAGGCTCGAAAACCACTTGCTCTTCATCGACCGAGTCACCCTGCGCTGCCACGAGTGGATCCAGGAGGTCGGCTATAGGTTTTCTGTAAAAGACCATTTTCGGTGCCTTTCATAAATAGAATAAAGGCTTCCCTAAAAGGACCCTACAAGGGGCTCTACGGTGGGTCAAGGTTTTACAGAGTTAGAAGAGTCTCTGGGGTCCGGGTGTGTAGAATCGAGGCTCAGTATCTCCACTTTCGGTTTAGGGCCGTAGGGGTTCACGTGCAACTTTGGTGCCGGTGGAGCTACACGAGCATGCAGGTCCTTGCAGGATTTAGCAAACTTGATGTTGTGTTTGGGTAGTTTTCTTAATTAGGGATTCGGCGTCCTTTTTATAAGGGTGCCGTACTAGATTGGGGACCCTAATTTAGAGAACTACCCATTTTGTGGTTTAGGGTTTCAGAGGGACGGGGGTTCAAGGTTCAGAGGTTGGTTGTGGTCCCGTTTTGCCACGAAACGCAGGGACACTGTTCAGAATAGGGGTTTTCGGTTACCATGGGTACGGTATCTAATTTCTAACCACTCAGGCTCCGATATTGGACGTGCAAGTACCCTAAACCCTAAGCCCTTTCGGGCTTTCTGGGCCTTGGAGACCGCCCTCAAGCCTCAAACCCCCAGAGCATTCCAAGAGTCTTAGACCCAGCCTGAACTCCGACCTCCAAAGCCTAACATGGGCGCATCAATGGTTAGAATACTGTTTCGGGGGTAATTATATGCTTAGTGCCGTTAGAAAACTACTAGAACATTCTAGTTACCCCCGCCCTCACATGACAACGTCAGGCCTCGAAGGGCAAGTTGGACACGAAGGCCCAACACTGTCACGACAGCAAGGGTTTAGGGGGTTTTAGGCTGTAGCTGTTAGGGTCGTCGCGCATCGGCTTCTGGGTGCCGTCGTCTCGGGTTTCAGGATGCCTTTTACTACCAGTGATCCATGAACCTTCAGTTACAGGGTTGAGGGTTCAGTGAGCGTGGGGCTCAGGCCCTTCCTGAGAAGTCGGACACCCATTTTGTTTTTGCCCCAGTCGGTCGAGCATATTTCGAGATTCGGTACCCCGATCGCCACATCAAGGAGCTTCAGGCGTTGGCGGTTGGGTCTTGGAGGTGCTGGGCCACACTTGACTTTCCAGCGAAACGTAGACAATGTAGAGACCTGGTAGACAAGGTCTCTTTCAGTGGCCGGGGAGGCCTACATCCCCCCTAAAACCCTAAACCCGAAAACCCTCCCCTAAACCCCAAAACCCCCAAAACCCCCAAAACAATAAAACACCCCCCAAAATCCCGAAAACCCCTAAACCCCAAACCCCTAAACCCCCACAACCCCCAAAACCCCTAAACCCCAAAACCCCCAAAACCCCTAAAACCCTAAAACCCTTCGGGCGCCCCAGGCAGGGCCAAGCCGGGCCTCGTCGGAGCTGTCTGCATCGGATCGCGTGTTGCTGGCCCGAGGGAGGGCGGAGGTTTAGGGTTTGGGAGGGTTTGAGGAATTAGGGGATTAAGACTTTAGGGGTTTAGGGGTTCAATAGGGGTTTAGGGTTTGTTTGGGGTTTGGGGTTTAGGGCAAGAAGAGTTCTGTAAGGATACTATAACGCTACTCTAAGGGTCGGGCTTAAGGGGCTCGGGCCGGGAGGGCGAAGCTTGGAACGAGCACAACTTGCAGGGCTTAACGCAGATCCCGAAACCTGACTCCTAAACTCTAGGCCTTAAGCCCTGAGCCCTAAACACAAGGCTTAGGCCACCCACCTCCGTGGGTAGGCGGCGCTACCCCCTACCCTGCCCCTACCTCTGCCCTGCGCTTGCCTGCCTTTCTATGCCTTGCCCTGACCTGCCGTGCCCTGCCCTGCCCTCCCTGCCCTTTCCTAACCTCTGCCCTCTGCCCTCTGCCCCTGCCTCTGCCTCTAAGCTTGAAGAAACGGAAGAAGCCATGCAATGAGTTTAGAGGTCGCAGGATATTTCCGCTTATGCGCCACTCGACGGCAAGCCCTAAACCTCAAACCATCGAATCCTAGACCTTTTGTTTTCAGTGAAAATCGTATGTAAGCATCATACAAAAGATTGCACGACTAGTAATATCATGAGCGTTTAGGCCCCCGAAACCCCAGTCTAATCATTTCGGCTTTTGGACCCTATAAGCCCTAAACTCGAAACCCTAAACCCAAAACACCAAAAGACACCGAACAGGATTCTGTTGATCACTAGGGATCATGCTGTGGTCTTAAGTAGCGAAGTTCAGGGTTCAAAGGGCCATGGCACACGGACGCAAACCACGAATTTTCACTCACAAAGCCTGTTCGATAGTTTCTGCCTCTGGAGTTGTACAAGTGAGGCTCTGATCTACCGACATGTAAAGATTGGCGAGTGGGAACTTCTGATTCTCACACATGTATGACTGTTCAGCTTTACATGCTAAGACTTCGCGAAGGCATCACACACTTCAGTCTTGGCTCAGTCATCAGACTTGATACAAAAGAGGTGCAAACATGTAGCCGAAAGCTTCACCATCAACACTCCTCCTTACTCCGGGCCCACGGCGTTGGAGTACATGGACATGTTGCACCGTTCCAGCGTTCTACGCCAGCAGTCAATCATTGACTAATTTAGGAGCATTACTCACTCCATTCATGCACCCTTCCATGTGGAGATCCACATTGAAATCCGGCACTTGCTGTTGATATCCTCCCACTGTAGCTTGCATTTGAAGTTCAAGGACTTCAATCGCCACAAGTAAAGCACGTAGCGAAACTGCTTGCTGGTAACATCTGAAGCCGCCAATTTGTGCACAAGCCTCTCCGCCAGGTCGCTCTTAACACCTGACACCGGCATCCCTTCCAGCCTCAAAGCGGATCTCAAATCTTCGCACGTCATCAGCTGTAAAGTGTCCTTGCACACACGTAGGCGTTCGACGTCTTCTTCCAGCCTGCTTGATGACTGCTCCTGCAAACCTTGCTGTAGGTCTTGACCTCGAGGAATGCTCGGGGTACTCGTAGCGCTCATCGTTCTCGGAGGGGTGGAAACCCTTGTTGTAGGTGGAGTCATAGGAGCTATGGGAGTGGAGGAGCGGCTTCTCGTCCGGGTTGTAGTCCTCCTCCTCACCGATCTCGTAGCTTCCCGATCCGTTGTTGTAGTTGCAATCTCTCTCCTTGCAGCGGCTGACGCGAACTGGGACACCTGCTCCAGCCTCTTCGCCTTGAGCCTCCGTCTTCGACAACGAAGGATTCTCCTGTAGACAAAACGAAGAGCTTCCCACACCAACACTGCAACGATCGCAACCACAACCATCATCACCACCGCCTCGTCCCAAGTTGTTGTTGGCAAAGGCTCCTTGAGTTCATTTGCTTGGGCACGAGCAGGACATATGCATTGAGCCAACACCATCAAAGCTGCAAGGATCTTGAGCTTCATCTCCTGCAACACATTCGTCGCAAAACCAACAAAACCCCAAAGCTGCAGCAACTGGTGTAGTAGTAGTTTTGACTGCATCTTTGTAGACAGGTCTGCCAGCTGCATCGACCCAGGCGTATGACGCACAATAAGACGTCCCTGCTCAACCTCTTCTCGAACATAGTTTGCCCTGATCTTCAAGTGGCGAGTCCTCTGAGAACCCGATCCTCCCGCCAGCATTGCTGCTGCCGAGGTGTTGTCCACCGCCAAAACACAAGTCAAAGCTGTAGGAAAAAGCTCAGTCACCAAAGCTTGCACCGACTTGAGCAGCGTACACCCCTGGGTCGCAGCATACAATTCAGCTTCCATAACACTCAATGTTATGAAACTCTGACGGCCCGACTTCCAAGCAACCGGTGCGCCAGCTAGGGTGATGACTGCTGCACCAAACGACCGTCGGCCATACGGCGCGTAACCACCAACTCCATAGCATCCTCCTCTTTGACGGGACCCATTGTCATTCGTAGATCCACCGTCCCAGCCAGATAAGCCAGAACCCTTTTGCTCAAACGAATAACATAGGACGGTCTTTTGGAAACCAAACTGGCTGCATGCGTCGTGACAAACATTATGTCAGGACGCGTCTTCGTAGCTAGCCACAGGCACTCTCCAACGTGCTTCTGAGCCAACTTCAGCGTAGTCTCCTCGTAGTCGCCCTCGACATCGTCACAGGATTCCGCCTCATCAATCCACTCCTTCGGTGCCGGCAAACTTGTAGGCTGTACCTCCATCATATTGTGCTCCCTCAACAAGTCTTGCACGTAGGCCCCTTGTCCGATGGTGTAGACCCATGAGGCCCGCCCATCCTCCGTTGTGCGAGGTTCTTTCCGGATTTCAACACCAAGGTACCTCACCGGATCATCGCCTGAGATCCACTCCAAGGGTGATGCTGGCCATTCCTGTGTGATGAAGTCATGGATAGCCACAATAATTTCCTTCGTCGAGAAATAGGCGATGTCGTCGACGTAGAGGACAATAAGTCCATGCATAGTACCCGTGACCTCACATAAAATCATCCACAGCTCCGGTTCTGCAACTGTAGGTCGTAGAATGACGATCATCTCACCCACCCTGATTCTCGCACGCCTCAATCTTTCATTGCGATACAAACTCCAAATCCTCGGGGATTCCCTCAAACCATACAATGGACGTTCCACAATCCATGCTTCTGCTTCCGTCACACCGGAGTCCTTCACAACTCTAGGCGGGTAGATGCCGTACTTGGGGAGGTCCGGAGGCCAATTGGCCAACAGAAAAGCTCCAGTAATGTCGCTAACCGCTCCAAGCCAGCATCTCAAGGCCGCTATAACTAGCGACACTCGTAGCGCGTCAGAGGAGGTTCCTGACGCGTATAGGTCGCCGAATTCCAGGTTATCACGGACGTGATTCCCACACATCACGACCCGACACTTCCTACGGGCTCGCTTGCCCGCCTCCAGCGGCGGTTTGAGCGTGAACACGCACTTGGCAGGCGCGAACGTCACCCTGGAGTCCTTCTCCAACTGCTTGGCTTCTGCAAGGCTGATGCGCCTCAGGGTCCCTGACTCGATCAAAGCGTTCACTTCTTTGCGAATAGCATCGACCCACCTTGAAAGGTTGCGCTTCACCTGCCCCGACCGGGACCGTATGAACAATCTTGAGGTCACCCTCCATGCTGCTCAACATCTCCTCGTAGTCAATCTGATCAGACGAAGCACTTGTCGTAGATATCTTCGCTGCCTTCAAACACGTAGTAGATCGCTTACGCTCAAGCTCAACAAGCTCCTCATGGACACCCTCCAAGAAAGCACAAATCTGATCCCGGGCGTCTGTGAGCACCCCACGTGTTGCTTGACTCGTTCGACGATACTCTTCACACATGATCTCCTCCTCCTCAAGCAGATCACGAATATCCTCAAGGTCCCCTATCACAAGCTCGATATCCTCTGTCAAGTAGGACAAGGACCCCGGAGCATCAACGCCATCATGACTAAGCTCACGATCCGGATCTGCACGAATATCTGGCTCCTGATCATCTAAAACGCCCCCACCTGTGCCCTCTTGTTCTGGAGAATCTCGAGGTTGTTCTGGGACATCACGCTCTTGTGCTACTTCCAACAAGCCCACACGTAGAACGCTCAGTCTCGCACCCTCCTCCTCACCACGAGGTCTTGACAAGTGAGGGGTCCACGTGAAGCCAAAATCCTTCAGGTAATCGGCCTTGTTCTGCAAGAGCTTGCCACTGTCCCGGACAGAGTAGGCTATCAACACAACCCTGGATCCTCCATACCAGGACTTCGTTGAGTGCTTTAAGCGAGGGTCAAAAAGCTGGTGGGTGTGATCTCCATCCAAAGGCAAAAGCCTCTTCCCCTCTGGCTCTTCAACCTCCAACGCGCCACCCTTGAAGTACGACAGGCCCGCAATCAAGTTCATCCCAACATTGTGTGCATCCACATGTTGTTGTGCACCCACATCTGTTGTAACCGCGATAGCATTGAACTGGTGATCGGGTTGCAGTTGCTTCACATACTTCACAAACACCCTGGTACTCGCCGGGAAAGCAGCCGTCGCAGTTTTCACTCCAGCAACACCTCCATGAACAAAGGCTCCAACGCTCCAGACCTTTTGAGAAGCATTCTGCGGTCCAAATCGGCTGGGAACTGCTGTTGTAGAGGGTAACATCAACGCCAGAATTTCACATTGGTCTGGAGTTAGCACTTCCTCACTCAGCAGCCTCATAGCGTACTGCTCAGCTGGATGCTCGGGGTCGTACTTCAAAGAAAGCTCACCCGGCACTGTTGCAGGATCCAAATCCCTGGCCCCTGCCTTTGTTCTGAGGCGCCTCGTGGGCATAGGAAGCAAGAGCTCGTACTCGTCCAACTCAACAACCTTATCAGGCTCCACCAAATACGGCCGAAGGTGAGTTGAGGTCATGTAAGCACCATTCTCCAGCAACACCACATGGCCCCCACGAACATCTAGACTCGGGCCCACATAGCATCCTGCCTTCCATCTGGAGTCCAAGTCATAGCGTCCCCCGGTCCCATACACCTTGGATCGCACATGCACCTTCGTCCCAAAAGGCAACGTAGACGTTGATTGCTTCAGGACTCTTTCAAGTTGACATTGAGCAGCGTATCCCGCAGCCATCGCCCAGTTCTCCTTGCCAAGTCCGGACGATGCTAGCAACCTCTTCACAGCTGCCTTGGTCCATTTCACTGCGGCCTCAGCTCGGCCGTTCGCCTGAGGCGCCTGGCCCTCAGTGTAGGTTACCAAAGACCCCCTTTTCCAGAAGCCATCGTCGCAGCGGCTCCACACGGAGCTCTCGAGCCCTATCTGCATGAACACGACTCACATGTAGGCCTTCAGCTCTTAACTTCAGGAAGAGCTCTTGCGCAGCAGCCGTAACTTCCACTGCCGTTCTCGTCCTCAAAGGTCGTACTACGTAGATGGTGTCATAGACAAGCTCCACACCAACCTCGTTATAGATTCTCTCAAACTCCTCCTGCGAAAGACCCCTTCGAACGTCACAATCATCATCTCGAATACAAGAACCACGCCTCTCAGAAACTTCCTCCATAGGGTCAGGACCATCATCAACTGTGTCACCGTCGTCGAATGCGACAATCCCAACACCTGTACCATCATCATCCTTGTCTTCATCACAGAGCTCTGGTACATCGTGCAACTCTGGTCGTAGTTCAGAAGGTTCTCTAGGCGGCTCATGCGACTCTGGTCGTAGTTCAGAAGGTTCACCCGGTGGCTCATGCGACTCTGGTCGTATAGTTCAGAAGGTTCACCCGGTGGCTCATGCGACTCTGGTCGTGGTTCAGAAGGTTGTCGGGGTAGTACGTAAGCACCAACCAACAGGTAGCGATAGTCCTTGTGGTTCGGATCCTTTGCCTTGACCCAAAACGGCCCAGCGACATCAAGGCTCAAGCAATAAGCACCGATGCGCTCTTCCGGTAGCTGAAGACCTCACGCAGGTACCGCATCGTCGATGGTAAGGTACATGATTGTTGCGAACATGAGTGCGCCACATCTCCAACTCCTTGTCCGTGAAGCCCTCCAAAAACTTCTCCCGGTCCACATCCAGTTTCTTCATCCACTTAACCACTTGCAAAGCCTCTTGCTCACGTTCCCATTTCTGGATAGCCTCCACAACAGCTCGCTTGAAATCGTAGGTCCAAGCCAAGCTGCCATCGGTAGCCTTCGGTAGGGGTTCCCTCATCTTCATATTCGTCACCAGGTTGTCCTCCACCTCTTCAAGACAGGCAGCCTCCAGGAAAGCCTCCCGCGTAGAAAACACCGAAGTCCAACGATCCAGGCCCCCACACTTTGCCAACTTCAACACCGACTGACCCTCAACCATCACAAACACAGGCTGACCTCCATAAACTGCCCTAGCGGCCTTTGACACCACAGCCAGCCACATCATCTTCTGTAAGAGCTCAGGCTTGGTCGGCGGGCTCCCAAAGATCCCACTAACCCTTCCAGTAGCCGCAGCCCACAACAAAGCACGATAAACACCGGAAACCATGTTCATGTCCTCGGCCTTGCTGCGGTTGATATCCACTTGAACCAACACCTTGCCATCATCAAGCTCCAAGAACGCAGGGTCGAGGCCTTTCCCGGTGCCGGAGTAGAGGTGGATCACCCATGGTCAACATCCTCTTTCTGTTCTGGCGTGAGCCCGGTATAGCCCGCATGTAACTCCACCCTGCTTTGTCTGTGAGCTCAACGTTCTCGGCAATAAGGGACTTCTCCAAGTCTGTCCACTGGATAAAAGGCGATCCCTCCGATGACATAGCCGCGAGTTGGGAAACACGTCCACCAGTGCCAACAAAGTCGCTGAGGTGTTGCGCCCACTTCTTTTTGACGTCCCACATCCACAACGCCTTCGCCGTTGCCCTTGTCGCATTCTCCAACGATTGCAGCTTCCGGCACTCAATCTCGTGTATCAACTCAAGTGCCTGGGACTCGGCGACGACCGGACATCGTCCTATCATCTTCGGGCGAATAACCCCGTGATCGGGGTGCCGTATCACAAGTCCCCCGCGCCGGGACCATGTCACCTGACACCCTAACTCCTGTACCAACGCTCCCAACGGAACAATCGGCGATGAACAGTCGTCCTTGGTCTTCCTGGTAAGTAAGGTGCCGCTCTTGCCTTGTGCCAGGACCGCTTCACGCCCTCCAGCTAACTGGACTGTAACTTGGGTGGCATCTTGGAGTTCGTCCTCGGTAGCCTCTCTAAAGGGATGGCTCGCTCCGCTCTCCAGGAGTCCTGTACGGCCCGTGCTCGGGCTGCAACCCACACCCACCGCTCGGTTCTGAACCTGGGTGATCGTCAACGACATTGTCTTGAGCTGCCGGATCTCCTTGAGCATCGCGCTGGCTTCCTGCAACAGGCTCTTGATTTCGGCCTCCGGCACAGTTGGAGCTGGAACGTCACCCGTGGCCGACGAGGAAGAGGTCGTAGACGCCGGTCCTGTGCAAGCCGAAGACGTAGTAGGAGCGTCCATCACCGCCTTCACTGCCGGGGTGGTCTTAGCTCTTCGTCGGGCAGTCTGCCTGACGATGCTGCGTAGATCCACACGTCCAACACCGGCCCATCCGCTCCTTTCTCGTGAAATCGTGGGAGTAGGTACACGAAGCTCCACGGCTGCACCCTTTGTCCGAAAGATAAAACTTGCAAGGCGTCTTGGCCTTTGCCTTGGGCTGCCGAGTCGGGCTTCCCGATTCACCACCACCAGCACCATCAGGCTTCCCAGCTGTAGAAGGAGGGGCTCCTGTCGCAATGGCCTTCACCGCAGGAGCTGCCGTTCCACCTTGTCGTCCACTGTAGGCCACCTGCTCCAACTCAGAAAGGAGTGCCTGCTGCAGACTCTTCGCCCCTTGAAGTGTCGGGCGTGTGTCCACTTCCAAAGTATACCTCAGCATAGACACCCTGAAACTGATGTCTGCATGGTCACCCAAAATCTTCTTCACGATCAGGTCAAGGCCCTTGATCATCACGCTTGGGTCCGGGCATTGAATCCCGATATCCGTCGCACGAGCGACCCAGCGGGCCCACCGCCGGAGCTCCTGCACAGCATCGGCGGCCGTTGCTGCTGTGTTCGGTGACTCTAGCGCCCGAAGAATTTGTTGGCGCTCTGCAACAGAACCTGGTCTGTAAAGAATCACCACCCTGCATAGCGTAGCCAAGGTTCCAACCACACGGCTTGAAAGGAGCTCCGCCCTCACGTTCTCCGGCAGGCTGGCCAAGATCATAGCAGAGGCCCGCTTATCAACTCGGGTCCATCGTTCTTCACGCAAAACAGAAGTTTCGTAGTCCTCAGCCTTCAGCACCAACTTGCCAACATGTGAGGCATCCAGGTAAGCAGAATAAAACCTCGACAGACAAGCTAAAACCTCGTTCCACCATTGGCTGCTTGAGTTACTGAGGTCACCCATGTGGTTCTGCAGCCCATGCAACCAGTCGCCAAAGTCGATGGCGGAGTTCTTGCTGAGGTCCTGCAGTCGGGGCAACTCGGTCAAGCCAGGCTTCACAACCTCAATGTCCTTTGACTTAAGGGACAACGTCTGAGACATTGCCGTTTGCAGCTGCGTCATGCCTTGCATCAAGACTCCTAGAGGATCCTGTAGTGGATTTCCAGGCGGTACTCCGGGAAGCCCATTTGGCATGGTAGCCGTTGTCTGCTGTTGCCGAGGTCCACTCGTCACGCCTGGCTCATTGGGGAGATTGGCTCCACTGCTTCCGATGTCTGCGTGGCCGGTGGTTGTACCTTCATGCCCCGCACGTACACCAAGTGGATCACCGCCAGATACTCCGAGGCCTTGGCGAATACCAAGCGAACACCCTCGAGCTCCACTTTCACGTTCATGGGCATCAGGGGCAGGGTTCGGTACTGGAGGATAACCACCGATAACTTCAGGAGGCTGGGGTAGTCCGCCAGGATTGCCTCCGCCGCCACCGAGATGACCGCTTCCCTGGGGTCCTTGCGGAATTCCACCCACATCAGTCCGTCCAGCACTTTCCAGCCCGCGAGCTTGAACCTCATTGAGAACCCTCTCCAGCATGTCCTTCAACTGCCGGTTCTCCTGAGCCAGCAACTGGCGTTCTTCTTCATGTACACGCATTTCAAACTTCACCTGCTTCTGCACCTCAGCCAGAACTTGCTCCTGAGTGAGAGACCCGTTCGACGAGCCCTCCTGTTGTGGCGTGCGCTGCTCCGGCGTGTAGAGGTGTGGTGCTCTCCTCGTCCATTGAGACATAGTCTGCTCGGCCTCTGGTGTGTACAGTCTCTGCGCGCGGGGAGGCGGTGTAAGAACTTGCCTCAACATCGGTCGTCGATGACCTGACTCCAAAATAGGAGTCATGGCAGCTCCAGCCTGGGCCACCCTTCGCTGAACAAACTCCCCAATCTTTGCAAACCAGAAAGTCTGATTGTTCGCCTCCGTACTTCTTGCTTCCGGAAAATCCTCAGGTGGAGAAAACTCGAAGCCGCCAACCTCGACCCTTTGGGTCGCTGCAGAAAACGCGTTCACACTCTGTCCCGAACTGGCAGGTGCCTCTAGAGGAAGCTGTGCTTCCCAAGCACGGTCTTTGTCCACAGCCGATGAAGGAGCGCTCAGAAAATCTGAAACACCACTAACAGGTGCAGACCCCGAAGGTTGGGGCAAGATCCCGTCCTCTGCCACCGTCGTCATAGAAACCGGCGGCTCGGGTCCTGCACCATTCATCATCCTCTCGCTCCCCTGGACAGCATCATCTCGAGTTAGGCCAGGAGGAGGTTGCGCCGTGTCATAGTTAGGGCCACTTACTTCCCCGTCCAGCGTAGCAGTACGGGTTGGGCTCATACCCTGTTGATCACTAGGGATCATGCTGTGGTCTTAAGTAGCGAAGTTCAGGGTTCAAAGGGCCATGGCACACGGACGCAAACCACGAATTTTCACTCACAAAGCCTGTTCGATAGCTTCTGCCTCTGGAGTTGTACAAGTGAGGCTCTGATCTACCGACATGTAAAGATTGGCGAGTGGGAACTTCTGGTTCTCACACATGTATGACTGTTCAGCTTTACATGCTAAGACTTCGCGAAGGCATCACACACTTCAGTCTTGGCTCAGTCATCAGACTTGATACAAAAGAGGTGCAAACATGTAGCCGAAAGCTTCACCATCAACAGATTCCTTTTAGACCCTAAGCCCTAAACTCGAAACCTTAAGCCAAAAGCACTAAAAGACACCGAACAGGATTCTTATTGCCTCACGCCGCGGCGGCGGGAGAAGGCGGAGAATGACCCACGCCGCTCGAAATGCGCAAGGTTTTCTGGCTTTAGGGTTTAGGGTTTAGGGTTCAGATCAGGGGAGTATGCAAGTAAGGCTATAAGTACCTTAATCCGGGTTATAAGTAAGTATAGCTATAGGTGCCTTATCTTAACAACCAGAGTTGCCAAGTCCCGTGATCCGTTAAGTCAGGCTTTTTGGGGTGCTCTGAGGCTTTCGGTGCTGGGGTTCTGCAAACGGGCTCACTGATCTCCGACACGGTTTAGGGTTTTAGGGTTTTAGGGTTTAGGGTTTTAGGGTTTGGGGTTTTGCTTGAAGTTGTGGAAGTGGTGCTGGCACTGTAGGTCCTGGACCTTCCAAAATGTTCGAACCTTCGGAGCCCCAACCCCAAACACTGAAACCCTCGAAGCCCTAAACGCTAGAAGGGTCTGAAGCCCAAAGCCCGAACAAAAACCCCGAAGCCTAAGCTGCGAGCCGGCACAAGCTTCCGAAAGGTGTCGGGGCCCAGGTTTGGACCTGCAGGTCGTGCAAACCCTATAATGTAAGGGCCTAAATAATCACCAAGACTATTTTGGGGGTTCCTTTATTATACTTATAGCATAATATGGGCCCCAAAACCTTATTCTATTTATTAAAGCCGCTGTATTACACCCTACAAGACCCCTGTGGCTTGGGGCTTTGGGGAGCCTACTGGTCTTTTGGTTTCGAACTCGGAATTCGAAGGCAACGCTTGCGCAGGTGTAAGCCCTAAATCTTCCCCTAAACCCTAAACCATAAACAATAAACCGCCCTAAACCCTAAACCCTAAAGTTTAGGGTTCAGGGTGTAGGGTGTAGGAAAGGGTGTCGCGCCTGTGGGGAGCGAGGGCTGGGCTCTGAAGGGTTTAGGGTTTAGGGTGGTTTAGGGTTTAGGGTTTAGGGTGGTTTAGGGTTTAGGGTGGTTTAGGGTTTAGGGTTTAGGGTGGTTTAGGGTCTAGGGATTCTGGGCATAGGGTTCCAGATGGTAGGGCGCCGCGGGCATATCTTTTCGGTATCCATGCCCCCATACACCAATCCCGAGTCAGCTCCTTACACCATAAACCCTGAAGCCTGCAAAGGCTATCGCGAGAAGCTCAAGAAGCTGTATGGCATCGCCCCCTCCGCCGCTGGTTCCGTGGTTGACAGCAGTGTCACCCGCTATTGAGTGTCCCAGAGATTCCAATTTCCTTAAACCTTCGTAAAATTTAACCCCTAAGCCCTAAACCCTAAACCCCTAAACCCTAATTCCCTAAGCCCTAAACCTGAACCCTTAACCCCAGACATGCAAAGCTTCTTTCTCTGCCATGGTTGAGGAACACCACCAGAATTTAAGAGTCTCCGAGTCTCTGCCATGTTCTGCCCGCAGCCCCTGCTCGCACCCCCAAAGACCACCCATACCCAAACCCAAATAGAACCCACGTCAGACATGTACTTCACGGATTACCGGGGCCTTACATCACCCTTAGAACCCGGATGAAGCCCTAAACCCCAAACCCCAAA
>CAJNJA010067752.1:0-22647 GCA_905231915.1 Symbiodinium necroappetens
CCCCAAACCCAAAAGCCCTAAACCCCTAAACCCGTAAAACCTTCAACCCCTAAACCCTAAACCCTAAAGCCCTCAAGCCCTAAACCATCTCTTACAGTTTCAGGACCAAGCTCCCCGCTTCCAGCGGCTCCCATCGCCTCAGGAAGAACTCCGAACCCTAGGGTTTCGGGTTCAGGGGTTAGGGGTTACCGGGTTACGGGTTACGGGGTTACGGGGTTTAGGGTTTAGAGGTTTGGGGGTTTAGGGGTTTAGGGGTTAGGGGTTTAGGGGTTTAGGGGTTTCGGGGTTTAGGGTTTAGGGTTTAGGGGTTACGGGGTTACGGGGTTTAGGGTTTAGAGGTTTGGGGGTTTAGGGGTTAGGGGTTTAGGGGTTTCGGGGTTTCGGGGTTTAGGGGTTAGAGGTTTAGGGGTTTAGGGTTTAGGGGTTTGAGGGGTTTGAGGGGTTTAGGGTTTAGGGTTTAGGGGTTTGGGGTTTCGGGGTTTAGGGTCCAGGGGTTTTGGGGTGTAGGGTTCAGGGGTTTAGGGTTTAGGGTGCCGACTAAGCGAGAGAACGACAGACTGACAGGCAGTATGCCATTATGCCCTTCGCACGCCGGAACTACCATGAGTTATAGTCGTAATAGGATCCTAAGATGTGTTAAGGTATGTTCCTTAATTACGGGGTATGGCTCGGCAACCCAGCCCCTAAACCCTAAACCCTAAACCAGCCTCCTCAGCTCCGCCTCATCCAGCGTCGCGAGTATCTGCAGCTCTCGGCGGTGCCAAAGCTTCCACTGCAAGGCCTCAGGAGCCTTATTTTGGGGTCCTTATAATAAGGATCCTACTATTTCGGGTACGAGCTAAATGGCTTAAGGCCTGGGGTTTAGGGTTTAGGGGTCTAGGGGCTTAGGGTTTGAGGGTGTAGGTTTTAAGGTGTAGGAGCTTTGAGGTATAGGGTTTGGGGGTTTAGGGTTTAGGGTTTCACGGGGTTTAGTGGTTTAGGGCTCTACCACTTTATACTCTTTTTCTCACAAGGAGGTTTTCGGGTTTAGTTTTCCAGTTCGGGGTTTTGCCTAAAGGTGTTGAGGCTCAGGGTGGTGTGGAGTGGTCTTTTGGGCTTCTGTAAGGGTTCTGCAGGCACTACTACGACGACGACGATGCCTAAGTTCAAGTTTTAGGGCTCAGGGCTCAGGGATTTCGGCTTCAAGGGAGAGGACGGAAAGAAGGGCTTATGCACGAGTTGAGGCGTCTGGCTGACAAAGGTCGTTCCAACACCTGGTCCGGAGATTTCAAGACCCCGTAAGGCAACTTGAAGACCCCTCCCTGAACCTTTGTCCAAAGCCCAATGAGACTTGTCGGTAGAACCAAGCCCGAACTGTAGAGATGCCTCGAGTGGGGGTCATGTCGCAGCTTTGGAAGCATAAGCGGGGTCATCCTTGGAAGTGTAGAATGTAAGGGTGCGAACAGACTCTTCTTTTTTGGAGGGATATAGCATTACCACTGTTTTCGGCTTCTTCTTCTTCTTCTCGATGTGTGTGAATATATACATATATATATGTATATATATATGTATATATATATACACATGAACAACACTTGTGGAGAATGCCGCAACAACTTGTTTCAGGACTTTGAGCCACAAACCCGAACCCTAAGAACCTCTGTGCGGGAACATAATTGAAGCCAGAGTGCGCCAAGAGGGACGCCCAAGACTCGCTGCTGGCCTCCCTTCATGAAGTGATACTTCCTGGCTCTTTGAACTTAAACTGTCGGTTTCCTAAAACTTCGGGTGCCTACTTCAAGGGGTGAAAGTTATCATGATCCAACTAGTCATGGCCTATATTCGGGAGTGCATCGAGGAGCCTAGGGAGCATTGAACATCGAGGTCCATGACCCCATCAAGCTCTATGTTGGGTCCTCCCAAGGTCTTTGAGACTCCCAGATAGATATCAGCAGACGTGCATCATGGTAGTACCCACACGCCTGTGGTGCAACCCCAAATGTCCCAGATGTTCGATCCGGTGTGTAAGCCAAGGAAAGCAAAAAGGCATACACAAACCAGCCAAAAAGACGAAGTCACAGCTGCAAGATGCAAATTTCAGGCTAGAACCCCAGCCTTAACTTCAGACTGCTACAATGGAGACTGTAGGGTATTACCTACAAGCACGTAGACTTCTGGTAGTTTAAGGTAAGCAGTAACTCGACCCCTGGAGTGACCAGTGAGTACTGCCCAAAGGGACCCTATCGTCACTCTGAAACCTACAGAGCCGACACCCTGAACTCCGAAAACCGAATATTACCCTAACCCTCCAGGTACCTACTCTATAGGGCCCTAGGGGCTCTAGTACCCTATATAGTAGGTACCTGGCGGGTTAGGGTTATATGGATAGAACGCCGTCTCGCGGTATATCAGAAAAGCTTGTAATACTATTGAAGTAGCGATCCCCAGGGAATAGTAGATCAAGAACTACTCCGGCCCCTGTATTAAGTGGAGCTGCTGAAACTTGCCAGGAGTTCAGCACGGATCGTCCCTGGCAGTAGCCCTCCTTTGTTGTTTCGGGTTGTTTTTTTGGTGTTTGGTTCTCAGGGTGCTTTTTGCGTTTGGTTCTGAGAGTTCATAGCAGGGTAACAGGTTTGGGTTGGGGGTTACGTGTTTCGTGTTTTAGGGTCATTTCAATTGGGGTATAAGGGTCATGCATGTTATCTGGGGGGGGCATTCAAAGGCGTCTACGGGTGTCGGGCTAACATACGATCACTAAGCCCTAAACCCAAACCTTCCGGCCTGAGTATGAACCAGGGTTTCGGGCCTAGGGGTGAGGGCTGAGGGTTTATAAGGGCTTAGGGTTTAGGGCTTCTTACTGCCATGGCTAAGATGGGAGGAAACCTTCCCCACACGATCTACGCCCGAAGCACCTTGTGCCAAGACCTTCCATGCCATGTACCGGCAAATAGAGGTATAAGGTATCTGGCATATGGTCGTCTCCAATACTGGGTAATTAGGGTCTAAAAGAGGGTAGATGGAGGGTCTAGGATCTTAAGCTTGCAGGATCAGCATGCGAATCTGCGGCGCGCATAACCCTGCAAGCATTCTCGGATGCAACAGCCCGAAGCGTGACACCTCAATGGAAGCTACACATGCTGGGCGAAAGCGTCTCCATGCGTGCAAGTTTGCAGTCTAGAGAGGCCCTACATGTTTTCACGGAAAGAGAAAGATTCTGAAATCATCGAATCAAAGCTATAGTCCCAGCATCAAACTACAGAATGCGTTCCTGCTATTCGTGAGGCCCGGGTTGGGCACAGTTGACACTTGGGAATTCCTGTTGCCCTCTTTGATCTGGAGGATTCTCTTAACGTGAAAGTTCAGTCCTTCCTCAGCTTACAGCAGACTATGGTGATTGAAGGCTAGCCATACAGTCCTTGCTTTCAGAGCCGCCAAGCTAGCTTCAAACGTCTTCGTGCCAAGCATCGAGAAAGATATCGTAGAGCTCATGGAGCCTCGCCAACACCCGAATCGCTGCATGCCGGAAGTCTCATGTCATGTACAAAAGTTGTAATCTCTTGGCTACGAAGCCCGAATGCGCTCTGCTCGGCCAGAGTATCGGCGTTTTAGGATCCGGGCCGTTCCGTTAAGAAGCTGGGGATTAAGGTTTCGGAGCTGCGGGCGCGGGATGCCAAGCCCCGAAGCCCACATTGAACATGTTGAACACACAACAAAGCCACGACAGGCATGTAAGCGTGTACGTGTGTGTGTGTGTGTGCGCGTTGCGGGGAGGGCAGGAATGCTGCTTATGGTATCGAAGCATGAGACCGTAGACCTTTCATGGTTTAACTCGCTAGTCGTCATGAGCCCCAACCGAAATAATCAGAGTCAAGCTGCTGATGAGAAAGACTTAAATTACCTTTACATAAAAGTATGACGATGTCTGGCGCTGCTGCCAAGGATAGACGTCAGACGAGCAATTGTGGTCAAACCAGCAACATTGTGGAAGAGAAAGCGTATTGGTACGGCCAGCACTTATAGCGAATAATTCAAGCTCGCATCGACGTCTGAGAACAACCGCACGACAACAACATCGGTTCTGCCACATGACCTGTAATAATCACTTGAGAATGGCTTCAGTCGGTTCAAAGCTGGTAAAACAAGGCCATCACACAGCACTTCGATGTCTACTTTCGGAAGGACCATAGTACTACTACAGATAATGCCGATACAGAAAAACGATTACTCATCCGGGACTGAAACAGGGGTATATTGTCCCAAACAATAATGGGTACGCAGGGTCTATATAGATGGAGGGTCCAGGATAGTGAAGTTGTGGTTGCGTGCAATCTTAATGGTCAGGATTTGAGCAGCATCTCCAAGATGCCCCGCACATTAAGCATCCCAAAAGCCCAGTCAAATCTACACCAGAGCCCTAAATCTGAAGCGCTGCACCAGAAACCCTACCTAGAGCCCCCAAACTGCTCGCTACTTTTACCCGAATCACCACCATCAGAGACCCCTAAACCCAAAACCCTAAACCGAATCCCCACGATTATACAATTAAAGACCCTTCCAGCTCCGCCTAGGGTGGCCTTGGGGGTCCCTGTAGACCTTGAGCCCTGGACTCTGCATCACAAAAGTCCAACTTGGGCTTAGGGGCTTAGGGTTCGTAGGGGTTTAGGGTTTGTAGAGTCTCATTGGGTTTATGGGGGTTTTAGGGCTCATAGGGTTTATTTATAGGGGTTTAATTAGGGTTGAGAGTTCTGGGGTCCGCAACCTTGACAAACATCTGATGCCTCTGGAGGGGTAAGCAGCTGCCAGAAAGCAGCACCAGGGCTTCGGTGGATGGGTCCTTTGCAGCGGGTATGGTGCTTGTTGGATACCTGATACCCCCATGCACTAACCTCACTAGTGTTAAGACAAAATTGCACGGGAATGCCGGTTAATGCTGAATTCCAAGCATATCTCCACGTCTCTACTTACAACCCGAATCCCCTCCCCCCCCTCCGCCGCCTCCGCCCCTTCCCGCACTGACTCTCCTGCAACTAGTATACGGATTATCCCTCCTAGAGTCTGCTTTGGGGACTTCAAAGGGTTTGAGGCTTGCATGCGGATTCCAGCTAATGTTGCAGGAGAAGAGCGAGAAGGCTTTAAGACTTGGCCACCGGAAAATAGTCTTCTGCAACTTCAGGCTTAAGGCCTAATTTCTTATAGGCTTGAAGAAGCGATTAGATTGTTTCCGGCTGATTCTGAGCCAAGCAACAACCCACAAGAATTCTGAACCCTTATCCGGAAACCTGAACCCTTAAACTACAAACCCGGAACCCCACAGCCACAGCAAACCCTAAACCCTAAACCCCTGAACCCTAAACCTTTACAGCCCTGACCTCTGGGCCACTGGGCAGCCTGACGAGGAACCTCCAAAGCGGCACGGACCAACCGGAGTTCCGCCAGGACCAGCGAAAGCTCTGCACGTCGTGTGGGCCTGGGGAAGGGTTTAGGGGTTAGGATTCGAGGTTTTTTAGAGTTTAGGCTCTAGGGTTTAGGGTTCTGGAGTCTTATATGCGGCTTTACAGGGTTCTTGCAAAGCTTTATGAGGGTTATTCGCAAGGCTGTTTTCATAAGGGTGTTACTTGGTTGATGCTTGTTTTGGCCACAGACCGACCCTCTGATTAGTTATCAACCCCTTCTCCAAAAGAAAGATGATAAATACGAGTATCTGGAGTTAAAGCCCTTTACAGGAAAGCAATGTATGAACCAGGTCTGCCATGCAGGGTTTACGGGATTCAGTTTTTCGCGTTTACGGTTATCAGTTTGCTGGGCCCGCGGCCTCACTATTCAGTTTACAATCAGGGTCGCAATCGGAGCACGATGAGACAGCAGAAAACCTGCAAGCAACTCCGCTGAAGTTCGCTGGACATACTGGTACTTGTTGCAAGCAGGAGTGCTAGAGTGGTGCAGATCAGAATGATAGTTTTCACTCGCCCGAACACTTCCTCCTCCATGTACTTCAACTTTTGCTTCTCTCCACCCAGACCTTCCAATAAATATCCCTTATACCTAAGGAATATACCTTGAACCATAATTAGTAGGATCCCTACTACAACTTCAAGTATACTCGAGCTTCGCAGGACTTCTGTTGGCTACTTGCGCCAATAAGCGTCTCCATGCTGCTCCACTACAACATCCCTAATCACGTACGGGTAGTTCCCTAAACTAGGGTCCCCCTTTAGATCCCCAATATAGTACGGCACCCATATAAAAGGGACACTGAAAGGGACCCTAGTTTAAAGAACTATCCATACACGCATTTCACAACCTAAATGACCTATCTTCAACCCCAAAACCGTAAACCCTATACCTACGACACAGAAAAATTGGCACGTCCATGTCAAAGCGAACATCGAACCCAGGCGCCCGCAATGACGGGACATGGCGTGCATGCGCCTTTCATGACACTTTCGTCGGAGTGTTCGGAGCGCTACAAGTATCGTGTGACCCTGCCGCTCCATAGATTTATACCGTTTAGTGTACACAAAGTCTAGAGACCCCACCAGGTTTTAGCAGTTGAAGTTGCGGGGTTCCAGCCGGGCCCGATTTCGCAAGATTAGGGATCGGGCGCTGTAGAAGCGGGGAGTATAGCTATAGCTGCTAGGACAGCAGATCCTTGGGACAGGACGCCCTTCATGATGGGCCAAGCAGCGGATACACTGGGCTCTCTGTGACACTAGGTGTCGGTTTCAGGAGCCACCGCAACAGTATTTAATAGTGAGGGATAACACTTATACCAAATGACGAGACTTTGCGGTTCAGGGGCCTAGACTTCAATTCAAGCATCTGAAGTGCAGCCAGGACAAGGCCGCCAAACAACAACGGCTGTACATACCTTAAGTAGCCTTATAAACCTTAAAAAACCACACCCTAAAGAACCCCTTTAAGTTAAGGCATGAGTATATACCAGATGGGTCCATCAGCCTTAGGGACCTACCTTGGCAATGCAAACTCGAGACCTTGGAACAACGGAAGCTGCCTTGTCACGGTTTTCCTTCCCTCCCTCGCTTGCTAGCTCGCTCTCCGTCGCTCCTTCTCATGGTATGCATGTGTTCGCATGTGTGTGTATATATATATATGTACACATACAAGCAAACAAACAGACATACACACATATGTACATACATACAAGTACGTACGTACGCAGGCACGGACGCACGCACGCACGCACGCACGGAGGTAGGTAGGTAGGTAGGTAGGTAGGTAGGTAGGTAGGTAGGTAGGTAGGTAGGTAGGTCGGTCGGTCGGTCGGTCGGTCGGTCGGTCTGTCTGTCTGTCTGTCTGTCTGTATGTGTATATAACTGAATATACATGTACGTATATACATACCTGAATAATACAACGAAGCATGTTGGACATAGCTACAGGCATGTAGGCCTACATACCAGCACGAGATTTGCAAAGAGTTGTTGGGCATGTTTCGTCCCTTGTCATAACTCGAACGGGCTCAGACTGCTGAAGCTGAACCATCACTGGCGCGACTCTGCTGGAGTTTTCTAACACCCAAGGGCCTGAGACCTGTAGAGCCTCCACCACACACCTGTGAGGATCCCATGCGGACACCAAAGTAGCTTACGAGTCTGTATAATGTAGTGGCCTAAATAAATACCAAATATTTTTTTTGGAGGGGGTTCCTGATTATCACTATAGTATAGTGGGCCCCAAAAACCTATTCTAATTGTTAAGCTCCCTATATTAGTTTAAGCTGGAACAGTATTGTCAACGTCAGTAGTGAAAAGTAGCAGCCATAAGAAAAAAGCAATACTATATAACAGCATGCCATCCATAAGAAACATTGTAATATAGACATAGTAGCAATAGGCAATAGTAGTAGTCATAGTAATAGTACCGGCTGCAATAATGGCAACAGTAATGGCAATGGTAATGGCAATGCTACGAGTATACAGTAGACGCAATGGTAAGGATGATAAATACATAAGAAGCAGTTTGGAGCTCTTTAACCAGACAATGTGACCCAAAACCAACTGATTGCAAATCCCTCAGCTCGACGTGCATAGAGCCCAGCTAGCAACACCCTGCATCTCGAAACCGGGGACCGAGTATATCCAGGGACACACTCGTGAATTCGATAGGTCTCCCATCCTAATCTACTGCCTCGAACTTGAACACAAGCAAAGGTCTGATATGGCAAGCTTTGTCCTGTCATTTTCTGACTCGACGGAACGTCTAGTGGCGTGTCACGATCTGCAGATACGTGCATCAACTGTGAACTGTGATTCAGCCTATTCAAGCATCACAATGGCTTCATCACCACAAGACGCCCCTGCATGTCTAGCCCAGCAGAACGTTGCCCTCGATATCCCTAACTTAAACCTCAACAGAGCCAGCTGCACCAAGAAGCTGCCTGAACAGTTTGCACGGCGGTTGACATGGAATGCTGAGACAAGGAAGATTGCACCGGGTTCAGCAGTTACAGCTTTGAGTGCAGTTGTTGTGGGAAGCCGCAGACACTTGGGTCTATCTTCCATGAAAAGTAGTCGATTCCCCAATAACTCTTGACGATGAAATAGATGACTGCACCCCAGAAAACAACAAGACATGTATCCTCGGCGAAAGACCCACCATGATGACCTTAACCTCTGTTGTCGTTTAGGGCCTGTAGGGATACCTCTGACCCATGGGACCAAAAACAAAAGAGGGACCTTGGGGATTTATGTTTGCGGCTTCATTCGGCTACGGATGGGGGCTTTTTAGGTTGAAGTTTGGGTTTTGTGGATTTGTCTGTTTGAGGGTAGAGGCATGTTTGAATGAACTTACGGGCCCAACTTGCTGTAAAGTCTTGGGCTTAAAGGCTGGAGGCCGGGCCCTGAGGCTTGCCATTCTCAAGCGGCCCTAAGACTGCCTTCCAATCGGCTTGCGGTTTCTGGCGATACCCCCAGAGACTCCAAAACTCATCAATCAAGGAATATACCTTAAACTATAATAGGAAGGAGCCCTAATAAGATTTAAGGTATATTCCTTAATTAAGGGGTTTTTGGAGTCTCTGGGCCACCCGCATGCAGTCGGTGGTTCTCGGTAGTTAGTTTGTATCTATGCAGGTAGTTCACTGAGATTAAAAGGTCAGATTTTACAAGTCCCCCAAGAAAGTACGGCACCTTTAGACAAAAGGACCTTAGAAAACGAAGCATGTGGCTTTTTTGGGGGTCGTCAATGAAGGCTTTTTTGATACTGAGTGGACAGGCCCGACGGAATCGCGGTGGCGGATTCAAGGGGGACCCGAGCCTTACGGCCTTCTGAGCCGAAGGGAACACCCAGACCCTCCATTATCCCTTGATTAAGGACTATATCTTTAAGTCAAAGTATACCTTGAATTGAGGTATACCTTATAAATTATAGTAGGGATCCTAAATGGATTTAAGATATAGTCCTTAATCAAGGGATAATGGAAGGTCTGGGCAAATCAAGCTACCCACCGTTGGCGCCTGGATTCGCATCCTCTGCACTGTCGTCGTGCCGGAGTAGGTTGAAACTGGCCTGGTGCCACTCTGTCGCTTCATAACTGTCGAAGTCGAAAACAACCGTAAACATTTTGACTGTCAGTGAGCCAAGCCCCACCCCTATTCAAGTTGGATGCATAGGCGGTAATGGTTAAACTGAGGCTTCATGAACCACCCGACAGCCATGAAAGAATGTTCCCTAAACCCCTGAACCCCCTAAACCCTAAACCCTAAATCCCTAAACCCCAAACCCTCGAACTTCGAGCCTTGGGACCTCTGCATTCAGGCACGCAGCGTTTAGGTAGCAATATGTTGGGACTATAAAGCCTGGATTTCAGGGGCCTTACTCATTAGAGTAGGGTTTTGGGGTAGATTATATTATAAGTATGACCATAACAAGGAACCTCCAAAATAGTATCGGTCATTATTTAGGCCCCTATATAAGACCGATAACACATGATCTTCTGGACGTAGAGTTTTGCAAGGATAAATTCGAAGCCTTGATGTGTGGTACGGTACGTACTGATTCAACAAAAACTGACTAGGAATTCGCACATGGAAGCCTAGCGCCTCGCCCGAAACTCAGGGTAATTAGAAGCAACAAAGAGAAGTTTTTGTGCCTCGAGATCTCGCAAGCTGACTTGGCCCGGAAATCCGGTTGAATCGGGCACGAGGCTCACTTTTCGTCAGGCCAAAACGAGATGCCCGACGAGACAGCTTGAAGGCTGCAGCGCAAAGGCGCCACTCTGCTGAACAGGCATGCTGCGGAACACGGTTTAGGGTTTAGGGTTAGGGTATAGGGTTTAGGGTTTGGGGTTTATAGGGTTTAGGGTTTGGGGCAAGCTTCCCCTAAGGATCCAAGTACCCAAATAGTAGGGTTTCAAGGTCCAAAAACCATTTCGAGTATGGATTCTGGGACCTGAAACCTTACTCTTTGGGTACTCGGACCCTCTGGGTTCCAACGCATGACGAACCCGTCCAGCAATGCAGTGCCGAAGCAGAAACAGCTACTTAACACACAGATAACATGTGGGTCACCGTCCCGATGAAACCCAAACCAAACGGCAGTGGTCCCAGGGTATCATATTACGAGAGTCTTTAACGACTGATGCTGAAGCTCTCGCTTATGCTACAACCTTCCAAACCCTGTACACCCCCAAAGTCTGTAAAATCACAAGCCCTAAGCATCAAACACGGCCCTGAGGGCCAGTTGCCGCTCATGTCTGGCGAACGCGGGAGACTCAGCCGTCTCGCAACATCAGAGGGGTTCTCCTCCACGCGCTTCACTTGGGATTAATAAAACCCAGGTTTTTTGAAATCTCTTGGGCCTTTGACCTGTAGAGTGTCTTATGCGGTGGGCAGATAGTGCAAAAGTTCAGGGTTTAGGGTCTGTATTCATTTTGGGTTAAGGGTTATGTAAGCTTGTTCCATGTACTGTTTTGGGAGTCTTGAGATTTTAACCGATGAGGGAGCGGGAGTACTATTGGTAAGTTGATGCGGGCTCCGATGAGAGACTCTAAGCGTTGAACCTGTCCCAACCCTGGAAAACCAAACCCTTGAAAGCCCTGACTCCTAAACCCTAAACCATTGAAAGCCCTTGGACGCTCTAAACCCTAAACCCTTGAAAACCCTAAACCCTTGACAGCCCTCAACCCTATACCCAAAACCCTTGCAAGCCCAAGCCCTAAACCCAAAAACCCTTGAAAACCATGAACCCTAATCCCTTGAAAGCCCTAAACCCTATACCCAAAACCCTTGAAAGCCCTAAACCCTATACCCAAAACCCTTGAAAGCCCAAAACCCTAAACCCAAAACCATTGAAAGCCCAAAGCCCTAAACCCAAAACCTTTGAAAGCCTTTGAACGCCCTAAACCCTAAACCCTTGAAAGCCCTAAGCCCTAAACCCAAAACCCTTGAAATCCCTAAACCCCAATCCCTTGAAAGACCTTGAACGCCCTAAACCCTAAACCATTGAAAGCCCTAAGCCCTAAACCCAAAACCTTTGAAAGCCCTTGAACGCCCTAAACCCTAAATCCTTGAAAGCCCTAAGCCCTAAACCCTGGAAAGCCCTTGAACGCCCTAAGCCCTAAACCCTTGAAAGCCCTAAGCCCTAAACCCAAAACCTTTGAAAGCCCTTGAACGCCCTAAAGGCAAAACCTTTGAAAGCCTTTGAACGCCCTAAACCCTAAACCCTAAACCCTTGAAAGCCCTAAGCCCTAAACCCAAAACCCTTGAAAACCCTAAACCCCAATCCCTTGAAAGCCCTTGAACGCCCTAAACCCTAAACCATTGAAAGCCCTAAGCCCTAAACCCAAAACCTTTGAAAGCCCTTGACCGCCCTAAACCCTAAACCATTGAAAGCCCTAAGCCCTAAACCCAAAACCTTGAAAGCCCTTGAACGCCCTAAACCCTAAACCCTTGAAAGCCCTTGCACGCCCTAAACCCTAAACCCTTGAAAGCCCTTGAACGCCCTAAACCCTAAACCCTTGAAAGCCCTTGAACGCCCTAAACTCTAAACCCTTGAAAGCCCTAAGCCCTAAACCCTGGAAAGCCCTTGAACGCCCTAAACCCTAAACCCTTGAAAGCCCTAAGCCCTAAACCCAAAACCTTTGAAAGCCCTTGAACGCCATAAACCCTAAACTTCCTAAACCCTTGAAAGCCCTAAGCCCTAAACCCAAAACCCTTGAAAACCCTAAACCCTAATCCCTTGAAAGCCCTAAACCCTATACCCAAAACCCTTGAAAGCCCAAAGCCCTAAACCCAAAACCTTTGAAAGCCCTTGAACGCCCTAAAAAATAACCATTGAAAGCCCTAAGCCCTAAACCCAAAACCCTTGAAAACCCTAAACCCCAATCCCTTGAAAGCCCTTGAACGCCCTGAACCCTAAACCATTGAAAGCCCTAAGCCCTAAACCCAAAACCTTTGAAAGCCCTTCAACGCCCTAAACCCTAAACCATTGAAAGCCCTAAGCCCTAAACCCAAAACCTTGAAAGCCCTTGAACGCCCTAAACCCTAAACCCTTGAAAGCCCTTGAACGCCCTAAACTCTAAACCCTTGAAAGCCCTTGAACGCCCTAAACCCTAAACCCTGGAAAGCCCTTGAACGCCCTCAACCCTAAACCCTTGAAAGCCCTAAGCCCTAAACCTAAACGCTTGAAAGCCCAGAGCCGGTCCTGGGAGGCTTGTGACATCAGGCCAGCAGCATGTGCAGCTCGGGCGCTAGCCCTTCGTTGCCTTAGGCGTCCCCATAAGTAGGGCTTTTAGGCTTTTAGGGTTTAGGGTTTTTCGGGCTTAAGGCTTTTAGGGTTTAGGGTTTAGGGGTTTTTCGGTTTTAAGGCTTTTGGGGTTTAGGGTTTAGGGTTTTCGGGTTTAGGGCGTTTAGGGTTTAGGGCTTTTAGGCCTTAGGGTTAGGCTTCCGGGCTCGGAGGGATGAGGATATGGCCTCGAACTCTCAGGACTTCAGGGGTCAAGATGCCCCTCTCCCGGTCTTCAAGGCCGCTTAGGGCTTAGACTTTAGGGGAGGGGTTTAGGGTTTAGGGTTTAGGGTTTAGGGTTTTAGGGTTTTAGGGTTTTAGGGTTTAGGGTTTAGGGTTGGGGTTTAGGTGGCAACTTTGGTCGAAGGCTCTTCTTGGAAGCACTACCAGACGACAGGCAGCATGAGACCAGCGACAGCGACAGGCAACCCGAAGCCCTGGACGGTTGAGCAAAACAAGTCTGCTTACAGCAGAAAAGTGGCAGGTCGCGCAATCTGGTTTAGGGATTTAGGGTTTGGGTTCAGGGTTCAGGACTGTTGTTTAAGGGTTTTCTGGTTTAGGGACAAAGACCGCCCCAAGGTCCGAGAAAGCTCCAGTCGCAGCCTCGCCCCTGCGAGCCTTAGACCCCATATAAGCCCTGAGACCAAAACCCTTACCCTAAGGCTCAAAATAGCCCAACAAGCCTTGTAGAGTATGGTCTTTGGGCCCCAAAGCCTTATAACATGAGTCCGTAGAGTCCCTCAGGGTTGTAACCGTAGCAGTAACACCGCAGCGTTTAGGGCTTGTAGGGTTTAGGGTTTAATTAGGGTTTATAGGGATCTAGGGAGGTGCATATAGGGTTTAGGGGTTAAGGTCTAGGGTACAGGCTCTCAGCCCTAACAACCCCAGACGCCAAAGAAAAGATCAGGGCAAGTTGCAGGAGCCGTGGGGGTCACCGCCGAAGCCTGGCAGTCAGGCCCATGCTAAGGTTGGCTGCGAGGCCTTCGGGCGGGATAAAGCTTTTGGGACTTTGAAGCTCAAACTTAGGGTTTATATGGGCTTATATGGATTTATGTGGGTTTGTATAGGTTTATATGGGTTTGAAGGGTTTAGAGCCAGTTTCACAACAAGGGTTCCCATGAGGGTTACTGTGGTTTTTGGGACGTGGGGTTCTGGCTTTAGAACCTAGGCGGAAATGCTCCGGTTGGGCATCTCTTGTAAGGATGAGGTTAAGGCTTTCAAGTTTCCGTAAGCTTAGGGTTTAGGGCTTAGGGCCAGTTTAAGCTAAGCAGCAGAAGATAAAACTGCAAGGGCTCTGTCTACCAGTCACTTAGCCAACCTATCAATGAGTCCACGTTACCCATCCATCCATCGATTCATCCAATCATGCACTCGTTCAAGAGGTTCACTGAACCAACCAACCAACAAAGCCAGCCAGCCAGCCGGCCAGCGAGCAAATCGACAAGCAAGCAAGCAAGCAAGCAGGCAAGCAGGCAAGCAAGCAGGCAAGCAAGGATGCAAGCAAGCAAGCAAGCAAGCAAGCAAGCAAGCAGTCAAGCAAGCATACAAGCAAGCAATAATCAATCAACCAACCATTCGATCAACCAAACTTGCAAGCAGGCACGCAGGCACGCGAGCAAGGAAGCAAGCAAGCAGGCAGGCAGGCAGGCAAACAAGCAAGCGTGCCTTATTCAGGGTCTTTGAATATGAAAGGCGTACTGCATGGAGAATTGAAAGACCCAGATTCAAGGAGCTGCAAGCATTCAAAAGTCTACCTTGTACTCCCCACAAGCTGCAAAGGACAGGCGATGCTTGAAAGAGAAGCCCTGGACATCGAGATCTGGTTTCAAGACAGAAACAGTGAGAACCCGAGAGCTTCGGAATAAATTTACAGGATTCGGCAGGGTGTCAATGCTGGACGTGGCATTTAGGCTTACGGTGTAGGGTTCATGCTGTTTGGGCTTCTTTGGTCCGATGCCGAGCCTTTAACACCCTCAGCCCCCGGAAACCTGGAAAACCCTGGCCTTCCTGCAACGCCCGGATCCCGGTAGCGGTCCACTCTGCAGTGCCTGATTCAAGCTTCGGGGATGGGCGTGTCCATGTGGACCCTGAAGCCCCACCCAAAACCCCAAACCCCAGAGCCTGAACCCTGAGAAGACCAGAGTCTAAAACGCGTGTATCACCTCTAAACAGCTGAACTTGTGGACCCGACCCTGATACCCCTATTCATCTCTGAATGGCTGAACTTCTCTGATGAGTACGTACATGTGGATAGGTGATCTAAAGTAGATAGACTCGCTGGAGCTACTGCTCCTCCTGCTTCGTAGAAGAATCAACGCCATAGCACTTGAGGCAAAGCACTGTCGGCCCGCACCATAGTGACTTGCCACACCAGGTCGTAGCATCTGGCAGCGGCGCAGGCCCACCAGACGTGCAGGGGTTGTAATCATCACCCCAAGGCTTAAGCCCTAAACCCTAAACTTGGCCCTAAACCCCTAATCTCTGAACCCTCTAAACCCGAAGGATACTTGCCAGCTGTTCCGTTTGTACCTGAAGTGCCCCGGAACGTCCAAGGACAAACTACTGAAACACGCAGCAAAGGACACCTCAGAAGCCCAGGTTGATGTAAAAGCAGGTAGCTGTTCCGAGAAACCCTACCTAAACCTTGTTATGCCCCTAAACCCGCCCAAACCTTCCAGTAGTCTCTAATTAAGGAATACAGCTGGACGGAAGGTCGGCAAAGCGACTGAGTCCAGTCAGGCAGCGAGGGTTTCGTCAAACTTCTCATTGACCCCGTGCGGAGGTTCAGCCAAGCTGCTCTGAGTCTCCGTAGACACACCTGAAGTTTATGGTTTCGGGCTTGGGATGGGCAGGTTTAGGGATTAGGCCTGGTGTTGCAAAGTTACGGCTTAGCTAGAAGTTCTCATCTGGCAGATGCTATGGGGGGTAGGACTTTCAGTATGGATACCCCCATAATGACACCCATAATGTAACAATCATCAAAACCGTAATATAAGCCTTACTGGCCCTACTCCATCGATTTTCGTAGCTCCGGAAAAAACTACAACCGCTCAAACACAAGGCATCTTGAATCTGTATCAAACTTTGTGCGCAAGTCACGCAGGCTCTGTGAACGACGACGATGGGCACTTCTTTGGCCACTTCCTCGGGACTCAATGCAGCGGCCTTCGACTTCGTGCCCTGCTTGCTTGGGCTTTGTCAGCTATCATGTATAGCCTAAAGTCCTACAGTGAGACCGACCCCTATAATAGTATCTACTCAGGCCTTGAACGGGTTCCTATTTAGGCACTGTTTACGGCCAAGGTACATACATGTATACATCTATACTATATATGTGAATCCATAGAGCCGCGGGGAGTTCCGGGCCCGCATCAGCCAAGGGGTTCGGGGTTTGGGGTTTGCATCGTGGGCTTCTGGCTCTGGGTATAGGGTTTAGGGTTCTGGGTATGGGGTTGGGGTCGTACTGTTTCGGCTTTGGGCTTTTGGGCTTCGGTCTTCTGGATTGGATTTTCGGGTTTGCTGATCCACACTCTGTGCTGTGAGGGCCGAGTAGCTTAAAGCTCTTCTTGCTGACGCCAGGCACGCCCAAGGCCTGTGGCGCTGAAGCTCTGAGGTCTAAGGGCTTCATGGTCCTAGGGTTTCGGATGTAGGGTCTATGTCTTCGGGATGCAGCTTACGATTGCTTAACTATGAAGGACTTGGCTTGCAGGCAGGTATGATTGCAAGCAGGAGGTATCCAGTTTGGGGGAAGCGTACTAACTATACTGAACGCGAGAATGGCCTGCACAGCCACAAGTCATGGAATCTTCGCCCATAGGCTCCATTGTAGTTCCTTTTTGGGATTACCTTTATAGAACCCTAAACCCTGTAAACCCTATGGACCCTAGCCCTAAACCGAGTATTAACCCACAAAACGGAACTACAATGGAGCCAACGGGTGAAGGAGTCCTTGAAGGAAACCTTAACGGAAGACTTTGAGGGATCCTCGCAAGGAAGCCTTTTAAGGGATCCTTTAAGGGCCTTCTTTAAGGGACCCTTGGAGTTTATAGGGTTGCGGGCCCGCCCCCTGAAGTGTCCCGTTAAGGGATCTATACAATTTAAGTACCCTAAACCCTACAGACCGTGAATGTAAGGTTCAGGGCCAGTGCTGCCTTGACCAGGCTTGGGATGTCTTCGTGTTGCCAGGCCGCCACCACCGTGGCCCGAGGACCCAGGAGGGACCTGACCTTGGTCAAACTCCGAGCTCTTCAAAACTTAGTATAGGGCTTATAGGGTTTAAGGGTTCGGGTGTAGAGTTTGGGTTGGGTTTGGGAGTGTAGAGTTTAGGTTGCCGTGGCTTTGTGCTTTGGATAAAAGTGACATAATGAATGAACGAGCTACTAGACTTAGCCGATGAATGAGCGTGTAACTCGATATATAATTCAGTTGATGAGACGGCACCTTTCCAGGGCTTGTACGTTCAGGTCAGTCTGATTTTCGGGGCTTCGGTTGAGGGTTTATCATGGTTTGTCCAACCATCTTCCGATCTATCTACTATCTATATCTATCTATCTACCTATCCGTCTATCTGTCTATATATCTACCTAGCTATCTATCTATCTATCTATCTGTCTATCTATCTATCTATCTATCCGTCTATCTATCCATCGATCTGTCTGTCTATCTAACTAACTACATAAAGGGTATGTAAGCAAAATTACATAAGCTTGCAGGTATACATATGCACAGGCAAGGAGGGACAACGGGAGAGAGAGAAAGAGGCAGAGACAGAGAGTTGTAGGGAGAGAAGTGCAGACCCTAAGGACCCAAGTACGGTTTAGGGTTTTGGGCGGTACCCCAAACCCTAGAATAAGGGGTATTTGGAGCTTAGGGAGAGGTCCTGAATTCACACGCCGATCAGATTAAGAGCCCCACGTGCTGCGCGAAGCAGTCGGCGTCTTTCTGGCGAATTGGGGCTGTGGTGAAATGGGATGAAACAGAAAATCTAGCCTTGCCAAGGCCAAACCGCCTCTTAATAACTCTACATCCAGAAACACTGAAGACCCACACCACCCTTACCCCACCCTAGACCCCTAAACACCATTGTATAATAATACTATTCTCTGAGCTCTGAACCTGCTGGAGAATGGCAGCCAAACCCCGGCTTACGGTTTATTCTCTAGGATCGGCTATGGACGTCGGCATCTGCTGGAGTTTGAGCACTGACCTCCCGACCACGAAACTGTAGAATTCGTTCATTACCCAAGGTTTAGGGTTTATTTACCTTAACCCCATAGAACCTACCTTTTTAAGGATTTGCATAAATAAACTATAATAAGGAACCCCAAAAACGTAGGTTATTTGGGGTCCAGGTAGGGATTATAGGAACCCACAGCCCGACCACCGACCCCAATGTTTCAAGCTGGACTTTCCGAGGCTTGGGGTTCTGCGGGCTATGCGCCCTCTCTACACCAATCCCTCCAAACCGTTTAGGCTGTAGGGTTTATTTAGGGCTCATATAGGGCTTAGGGCTTTATTTATATAGGACTTATCACTACTTGTCTAGGGTTTAGGGTTTATTTAGGGTTTCTAGTTTAGGGCCTAGTTTAGGGTTTTATTTACAAAGGGCCTATAGGGTTTAGCAAGTCGCGGCTCCTTGTCGCAGGGCTGCTGCAGCGCCAGGCCCAAGTTTCGGGCCAGGGGCGCTGCCGTGTCCCGCGGCCGCGTGGACTTCCCTGGTCCCCGACGGAACGAGCCTAGACCTTCCAAAATCCCGTAATAAAGGAACATACCTTAAATTATAATGGGATCCCTCATCTGAGTTTGAAGTCTATTCCTTGTATAATTATAAGTTATAAGGGTCATACTTTATGTAAAGAAGAGTAGGATCCCTAATTTGAGCTTAAAGTTTATGCCTTCATCTACGGGAGGTTGGAAGGGCTGGGAGGAGTCCGACGCTGGATGGTGTGATCCTCCAACCCCTAAAACCTAAACCCTAAATTCCCTGGACCCCTATCGTTATACTCTACCCGAAACTCTGAACCCCGAGACCAGAACCACGCCAATCATGAATCCTAATTCCTGTTAACCGAGAACCCGGTGGAACCCTGGAGCGCTGAACCCCTAAACACATCTGTATCCTTTGACCTTTATGGACCTGATATGAGACCCCAAAAGCCAAGCCCTAATCATGGTTAATATGGGACCCCATACAATCGTGAAGTCCTTTCACTCTTGATTCCTCCTCTTTCTCTCTCTCTCTCTCTCTCTCTCTTGAGCTATCCGTCTTTTAGGTCGCAGAATTGAAAACAGCATGCCCAAAGGAGCATCAGCTCATCTCCAGAATTACGAACTGCAGAAGTAAATAACAATGTAGCAGTGCCCATTGACACAAGTGCGACACCCACTGGTGCCACACTCATCTTCTCTCTTGTGATACAGTCATCGTGAACATCATCTGCCAAACCCTGCCTTCACGCACCTGGCTCGCCATAACGGCCGTGGCTTTCCCATACGGCATCCTAGGATGCACAGCTTGCAGAGTTTAGGAGAGTACAGTAGGGGTTTAGGGAAAGTTCGATGCTTTGGGGTATGCGCGCCTAGTGCGCAGGGCTCAAGGCCAAATATGTGTAAGCAAACAAGAGAGAGCCGCTGCTAGTTGTATCACAACTGCTCCGCGGTAGCCTTTTCTCTTACACGGTGCCCTTGGTACCCATTCTCGGCAGCGGCACTCTCTGTCAATAGTGGACGATGCTGGGGGTTTCCGAAAATAGGGGACCCTAATATAGTACCCTAAATACTAGGATCCTTATTATAAGGATCCCCAAAATAAGGTACCCCCTGTCCCATGAGCTGAGGTGAAGACACTTCACTGCTGCGACTGCTGCTCATGCAGTTCCTCGGCGCACAACGGAGCTTTTTCTGAAAGTCAAGTCCAGGGATACGGCGGGTTCCTGCCAAGGCAAGACTTCTGTGGACTGTTCCAAGCCTCCTGCCGGAGATCATTCTGAGTGCAAGATTGGTTTCGCCTTATTCCGGGAAAACTGGAAGGGCGGACCATTCGTGGGCTTCTCTTGCTTTCCACACCATCTTCCACATGCCGTCCCGATCAAAGTAGAGGCGCCGCTTTTCCAATTTATTGCAGACGATCCCAAGATGAAAAAGACCGAACACCGGGTCATACACCAGCCGATGCAATGCTTTGTTGCACATCCACTGGTCGAACGTTTTGCTGCAAGATGGTCGCTTGGGATACAAGTGCGGCATCATTTGCAGGTGCTTGCCTTCTGCTCCATACCTGCTGATGCCTGCGAAAGAACCTTCACCCAAAACTCCCGTACTGCAAACCAAACCTCAATTCAACAGCCTGAATCGAAATTCGAGCCTGAACCGACAGCCTAAACCGAAACTCGTCGAAAGATCGACATGAGGCCAGGGTCGCCAAATACTGTGCTCGGTGCTTGCCCACCACTGTCAAACCAGTGCCGCAGCCTTTGCACTTCCTGAGGGCTTTCTTTTGCAACTTCAAGTTGTGTTGGATTGAAATACCGGATCTTATTATGGGGATGGCATTCGGCAACAGCTTGGTTTTTTGTGTTGTAATTACTGAAAGGTTGCCTTGCTGCTCTATGCTGAGTTTTGAGGGGGGTTCTATGAGTTTCTATGCGGGGTCGAAAGTTCGGCGTCTCCCTCACCTGTCTAGCGTAAACTCCCACATGTGGGGTCCAGGGGTCTCTATAACCTAGCAAAGCCCTCCAAGGTCGGATCGGCAAGTACCGCCCCAATGTTTGAGGACATATAGAGCATATACAAGTTAACCTTTAAACCTCATACTGATGCTAATTCCGAAGACACCCAAAAATTTTACAGCTTGGCAACGACCAAAGCGTTGCTGGCCGCAGCAGCGACGCATCTTTGTCTAAACGGTTGGTTGGACGCTAGGAAATGAAAAATCGATTGGTGCCGTTCGATACTGGGTCCAGACAAGAAGTTCCAGGGAGGGCTCGATTAACTCGTAACTGCCATCGTCTTCACCTGCGCTTGTTTCAGAGGGTGACATACTGTTGCAGAAAACCCTAAAATCCTAAACCCTAAATCCTAAACCCCAAGTGCCAAATCATCCCAAAACCTTAAGGCCTATGCTTAAGAGAGTCTGCAGGACGACGTCGTTCACGTTTGTTTTTGGTTTAACCATTTCTATATGAAGGATCCTAAAAAGTAACCCCAAAAAGGAACTACAACGGAGACTATAGGTAAGTCTTAAACCTTTTTCTATTAATCCTACTGCGAAGAAAGGACCTCGTGGCTTGATACTGGCACCGTTCCAAGAACAGATACCTAAGATTCCCAACCCCAAAACCCCGAAACCCTAAATCGACAGCAATCCTTGCACTCCGTTGTGATTGAATGTCGGCGGCAAGACACCCTGAGACCTTAGCTTTATAACCTCAAGCCGATACTGGAAGGTGGTAGCTTCTACGCGTTGCATCAACCTTAAAACGGCTGCACCCTCAGATCTTCTTTGCCAAGCAAGTTCAGGAGTTCAGGTGTGTATATACATATACCTATGCACACATACATGTTATTGCTTGTTTATGTGCATATATATATATACATCTATCTATCTATCTGTCTATCTATCTAACTATCTGTCTATATATATATATATGTTACAAAGAGAGAGAGAGAGAGAGAGAGGGAGATACATATATATATATATATACGTGTGTATATATATATATATATGTACATGCATGGGGGAGTGGAAGAGTGAAGTCTGCAGGCCACAAACCAGGTCTGGCTCATGCTCGCCGGGAGTCTCGCCATGCCGGATTACATTGACGACTGCCTTAGCTGACTACCCTAAACCCTAAACTAAACCGCTATAAGGGTCCCCTAAGGTTGCTTTAAGGGCTTGTTTAAGGGTTCCTTTAAGATTGCTGTATATAAGGATCATTGATGACTGCCTTGGCTGCTGTGCATATGGGAGGCCTTCTGGGATTCTTTAAGAGTTGCTTTTCAAGCTTACTATAAAGGGTTCTATAAGGTCTTTGGGGTTTAGGGTTTAAAGGTTTAAGGGTCCATATACCCAAATAGGATGTACTTTGGCCTTAAAGCAATCCCTGTACAGGATTTGTGGTTGGGCACATGGACCCTTAGGGTCAGCTGCTGTTCGTATGGGAGTTTCAATACATTGGGGTTTCGGGCTAGGGGTCCTTATGATAAGGATCCTAGAACCATAGGCTCTGCATTCGGGCCCCTTATTATTTCCGACTCTCCACCAAAACAGCCAAAGCCGGATTGCGCTGCGCGCAGCCCTATTAGCTCGGAGACTTAACCATATACACCTGAGCATATTTCATACCCTACTAATACTAAACATCCTTAAACACAAAACCTCAAACTATGTGAATGCGGGCTCTCGGACCTTGGGAAATACCAAATGGACCCTTCAGGAGGGCTGCGCTAAAAGCAGACAGAAGCCTGGGCAAAAGACCGCAGTGGAGACTTCAGGGTCCTGGAGTTTAGCGTCTTATCATAATTTTGAAGGCATGTGTACAACTGCATCAGGCTCAAGGTTTGCCATCAAGGCAGACTGTCACGACTTGGGCCCCCTAAACCCTCAACATGTGGCTTCCGGGAAGCCGGAGACTAAGGGCACAGATGGCGAGCTCTGTTCAGCTCAATGAACCCATGCGCCTTCAAACTAGCAGCTAGTACTGTTTATGTACATGTGTATATCTGTCTGTATGTATTTATGAACGTATGTATGCAGGTATGTAGGTATGTAGGTATGTAGGTATGTAGGTATGTAGGTATGTAGGTATGTAGGTATGTACGTATGTATGTATGTATGTATGTATGTAATGTAATGTAATGTATGCATGTAATGTATGTATGTAATGTATGCAAGTAATGTATGTAGGTACTGTATGTATGTAATGT
>CAJNJA010067763.1:0-12466 GCA_905231915.1 Symbiodinium necroappetens
GTCGTCGTAGTAGTAGTAGTTTTTGTCACCCACTTGGCACGACTGGATCAGCACTGCGGGGTCCTGACGGTTCACGAGTTCTCCAGATAGCAATAGCAGTAGCAGTAGCAGCATCATCGGTGGTAGTAGTAGTAGCAGCAGCAGCAGCAGTAGTAGTAGTAGCAGCAACAAAAAGAATACTCGTCGTCGTGGTCGTCGTGGTAATAACTAGTAATTAGTAATTAGTAGTAGTGGTGGTAGTAGTAGTAGTAGTAGCAGTAGTAGTGGCAGCAGCAGTAAGTAGTACTAGCAGTAGTCGTCGTCGTCGTCCTGGTCGTCGCCGTAGTAGTAGTAGTAGTAGTAGTAGTAGGAGCAGCAGCAGCAGCAGCAGCAGTACCAGTACCAGTACCAGTAGCAGTAGCAGTAGCAGCAGTAGTGCAGTGTGAGGAGGGAGCTTCCAGTGAAGCTGTATAGGCAGGGCAGGCAGAGGTGGCATTTCGTTTGGATGTGGAGCTGAAATGAAGGACGAGGTGCCCGTTGTTGCGAAACACGACGCGCCGGAAAATCGACGGGCCGCTCGCGGCGGATGCAGCCTTGGCAGTCAGTAGCCACACGTAGCCATGCACCTCCCAGCTACGGACTATGCAATGCCCAAATCGCAGATTCGTTGTGTTTTGGACGCCCGGCTCTCGCCACCGGCCGGCAGCGAATGTCCAAGCTCATGCTACCCAGCTCTCTCGACACTTCTCGAGAACAATAGTTTTCAGCAGCTCGGAACAGCTGGACCAAATCAGGACTTCAGACACTCAAACTTCAGTCCGGTCTCGGTTATGCCAACAGTGCCCCCAGGCTCAGCTGGCCCATTGCCTTCGAAGAGACAGTCCTGGCAAAGGCAAGACCAAACATCGATCAAACACTCGCCGTTTCCAGCCAACTTCCAAATTGTTCGCTGGCCCAAAGTCAACCAAGTGAATCACATTCATCTGGGTTGGGCTGTTCTCTAAACTATTTCAGATTTGCCTTAAGACTCCCAATGCCCAGCTCTTCAAGTTTACCTGGCTTAATGGCCTCCAGAACCAAGCCGCCGGCATTCGCCTGCCGAGTGATGTTTGGGTATCTTCTCAGATCTTGCCGGGTTGATGCTGATCTCACGAGGAAATTATGTGGAGATGACACGTTCTAGACAAGAGCAACAACTAACACAACAAGTTGTCTTCCCACCACCAACCTTACAACATTTTCGCTTGCACGAATCTGCCTGTATGGCACCGTCTGCGCCACTGCTCGGGACGCGGTTGTCGATGAAACGTGAGTTCTTGAAGAGAATGCTGGAAACGAAGGAGCGCACACCAGCTACATCCACGTTCGCGGTGTTGTTCACGACCGTAATCTGACACAGACAAACATAGGGAAAGGCAGACCCATCCTTCTCAAGGAAAGCTGGTTTACAGTCCGGTAGCAAGACGAAAGATGCATGCAACCACATCTTCATGCAAGCGACATTGGCGAAGCTCGGGCTGACAGTGGCCGTGAGGTATAGCGCCGCAGAAGAGGAGGCCTCTAAGCGCGATGCGAATGTCATGTGAATTACTTCCAGCCCCTTGTCCGGACCTGCCCAGGTTAGAATGGAGATCTGCAAGGGCCCTTCTTACATCCAAGCCGGGCGACATGGCCGTTCTGAAAGATGACATTGCGGAACCTAGTCGAAGACAAGCCTTGGATGCATCCACCATGTCAGCGGAAGCAGGAGTGCTTAGCATGCTGGTGCTTGCCTAGCTTGAGCCACTTCGAAAGAAATACAACGATTCGTGTTCAGACAATCGACCATAGCCATAGTAGGCCGAGCCATGCAGCGCTGTTCCATGGTCGAAGACACAGTCCGCAATGAGTGGGCTAGCCAGACCTCCATCATCCAGCCCGCCCCCGTAGGTAGAGTAGCAGTGAGAGAACCGGCAACGATGAAATTCGGTGTGGGAATTTTCCTCCGTCAGCAGAGCTCCACCCCATTTCAGTCCCTGCAGGCGCTCGAAGATGGAGTCCTCAATAATCGAGACGTCAGCTCCCCAGGTCGCCACGCCGGCACCATGGTTTCCCACGGAATCCTCATCGAAACCAAGGACACACCCATTCGCTGAGACATAAGGACCTCTGCCCAGACTCTCAGACAAGGATCTGTAATTCGCATTCTTTGCACCGAGGCCATCGAATCCACGAGGTATAGGCCACCGCCGTTAAACTCTCGAGGAAGAGTCTCCTCGAAGCTACAGTCCATGTCCCCTTGGGTGCAGGCGGCATGTCGTCAGACGTCGTCAGGAAGAGGCGTTAAGAGTCAAGAGGATGTTAAGAGGCAACGGTTGCAAGACCGCAGACTCGGTCCATCGACAAGCAGATCCCAAATTTATGGCTGATGGGCCTCTGATGGGCCCTGCATCCAGGCAGCTTATATGGATGTCGCGCAGCTTGGCGGGAGATTGCACCAGCTTGAATCCAGCGCCATTGCCTGAGAGCTTTTGAAGGCTTTCGGCGCAGGCGGCGCAGAATCCCTGAAACCCAAGACTGCTCCCTTTTGAGCTCACAACGGGAGGCAATGGCAGACCAGTCGCGATCGTCGGGAAGAGCCGAACAGGCTCCGTTGCGGACTGTCAGCTTCTGAATCAAAATGTCTCCAGCAGCTGCATCTAAGTACCTGTGCTCGGCTGAGACGCAAAAACGCGGCGTCATAACCTGACAGCTCATACTGCCCTGGGTACATGAAGCGGCCAGCCCTCTCCACATCAAAGATGGTCCTGAGTCGTCGTTTTCTCTTCACAAACTGCTTCAGGCTTAAGCTTGCTGACCGCAGGGTATGTGCCGAAGATTTTTGGTCCGCAGCAGGAGTTTCATCAGTAGCGAAAAAGTAGTGGACTTTTATTCTGGCTGAGTGGTGACTCAGGGTGCACCTGGCGGCACTGTCTGCTCCACTTCGTTCATCGGTTGCTTGTTCATGTAGGAACATTGAACTTTGCACTGTTCAACTCGTCCAAAGTGTTGGACAAAGAAGTCTCCGACCCGCAACCCGTAGATTTGCAAAGACTTGAGCCACAATCTGCCCGTCCATGTCGACACAATGCCATCGACACTCTTCCATTCATTGGTTCCCTTCCTTGTACGAGTACCAAGTCCTTTATGCATGCAGTCAACCCATCTGCTGCTTGTCTGATAACTTTGTTTAGAGAACTTCCCAACAGCATAACTGCGAGCTGGGGCTCAAATCCGTTTGGTAGCCTTCAATCGAGAAGTTGGCTTTGCCAAGGTCGCCGGGACTGAGGTTGCCTTCCACTGAATGTTTCGGGTTTTTCGCACTCGCACGGGTTTGGGGCCGTAGGGGCTGTCGCTTGAAGAACCTGACCGCAGAGTAGGGCTGTCCAGCATCGCACACACAAACAAGAACGCCGGGCTGCGGTTCGAAGAACCCGCAAATGTTCCGACGCCGACTTTGATGCGATCTCCTTGCGAAGGAATGATGAACTCCTATGGTGACATGAACAATGATTGCATGGAGGTTGTATCAATCTGCGAATTGGGGCTGACGTCCAGATGCATATGAAGAGATGCAGACTGATGCAGATCCCTGGCACAAGGTCCTGAGGAGAGCTGTCGGATGGCATAGTCTAAGGTTCTACACGGCGTCGTGCAGTCACCAGTGTCAGTTCCCGTGATCTCGACTGACAAATCACGGGCTGCCGCCAAGATAAACCAAAAGCATCCCAGGAGAGCAGGATGGAAAACGAGTGTTGCGACCTTCGGCCGCATTGCTCGTCCGGGCTGGATCTCGAGCCGCAAAACATCTGCGGACATGCATAGGTTCGCGCACAGGGATTCGACAACACGTGCCTTTCAAGGTCATCGGATAGTGCTTGCCAAGTTTCAGCATTTACAGACTCTACAGTCAGCTACAGCCGTATACATTCTATCAGTCGTGGTATGGTAACACTGGGCCTCTGCCGCAGCAACAGCCACCTTCTCCGTCTGAGCCTGGGGGAGAGTCATGGAGAGACTTTCTGAAGCTTCGACTTTCAGTGATGCACCAAGGTCCTGGACTCCCTCCTCCTCCCCCCCTCCGTATTCCTTGAGGCTCTGTGCCACACGTGGTGCGCACGGAAAGATGGAGTTGGGAAGCCGAACAATCAAGCATCATGCAGCCACAGCCTCGAGAATTCGCTCGATGCGTACATTGAGGATGGCCTGAATTAAGCTCGGCACTTGACGGCACTGTGTTGCGGGTCATGATAAACTGCTGTTTTTGCTTACGGCTCCCAGTCTTCAGCCATCCACAGCATCATACACCAAGCTTTGGACCAAGTCTTGCCGGTAGCCCTCCAAGCTGCGCAGATTGTTTGCGCCTGAATTTGATGTTGCACGGGACTGAGTGCAGCTCTCCGCAGAGAGTCCTGAAAGCTTTGACATGCAGTGCTTCATCTCCGTTCGAGGTGTTGCCGGAGACTGTCGTGCAGAACGTTCGAACTGTTGAGTTCGGGACTTCCCTACGTTCGAAATTGAGAAACCACCTGCGTATAATGCAAACGTTCGACGTCAAATCATGTCGGCAATTGTGAGCGACTGTCTTCGAGTAATCTTTCCAAAACTCAACCCTGAATCAGGCCTTCTTGCTCACGCAGCAGCGGCGGCGACTCGCTTATTTTGTTGCCACGATGCTTTGCCATTGCCCTGGCTTCATTTGCGACGTGAAGGGACGCAGACAGCAAATGGTAAAAAGTCTGCCGATGCAACGCAGGGAATACCCTGGAACTTCTTCAAAGAATCATCGAACACTGACGGCAGAACGTACAAAACAATCCTGGATCCCATGTGCATGCAGACAGACTCAGAGGATCCCAGCGGAAGGTGGCAACCCCTAGATTCTCTTGTCACATTTTCCCTTGTCACATAAGTTCCCAGCCTAGGCTGCGCTGCCAGGGGCCGCTTCACAGAGCGTCTATTATTGGTGCAGCGAGCGGGCTCTAGTCAAGAGAGCTTCATACTTTCTCTCGTGTTGGCCTGCCGCGAAAGACTGCGCCATTCTTCCACGTGCAATTCCTCGTAAGGTTTGCCCTCCAACCCTCCTAAACCTCGAATCAAAACAGGATACAATTTTGTCTCCATCTATTGAGAATCTCTATCAGCACGCTGCATCTCAAGCTTGCCTACTAGGGCCTACTGCCTGAGCCGATCGGGCGATGTGCAAGGACAGTGGATTCCACAGGAAGGGCACCCAAGAGCTGAGAACGACACCTTTGATTACAGGCTCCCCTTCCGAAGCCTAAAGCTGTCAGGTAATCTTGCTTGCAAAGGCAATCTCTTGAAATGCCTTATCCTGGGCGAGAGGCACACTGCTGCACCCGAAAACGATTGAGCATTGGTGTGCCCCTCGATCTTATGTTTCTTGATTGACCAGACTCTTTGTAGTTTTTTGAGCTGTTTAGCGGCTTCATCCTTAGAGCCACGAAGATTAACAGGTCCTCTCGGAGTTGCTTCACAACCTCACGTAGAGGCCGCAGCGCGGCTGTTGCCCTGGAGAACGACAGCCACTACAGCTTGGAGATCATGCCTTCTTTGCCCTGCACAAAGAGAAGTCGACAATGGATGACCTTGCCCCGTTCCCCCCGGAGGCCGCACCTGGCAGAGTCTATGCGATAGCCCTCCGTGGCAACCTCACAAAGGCAGCTCAAAGTTCAAGCAGCCATGTGAAATCTCCAAAGCCTGCAGCTAAACTTCTGCAGAAGGTTGAGGTGCAACATTGGCATCCGTGCTTTTGTTGTTCGGCCCTGTCTAAGAAGGAGACGCAGGAGATCAAACAATCTCTTCAGCAAGCATGTGGCGCTGGGCACAAATAAGCCGAGTGCATCACCCGGATGTCCTCCAGTAGAGCACCTCGAGACGTAGAGACTTCGGTGGGAGTTCCGGGCGGCGGACGGGACTGTGGCGGGAAGACGAGGATGTGCTCCATTTTTGGCGGGAGCACAAAACTCATAGAACAGCGGGATTTCGTGCCCGAAAGGCAGGCTCGTGGGGGCAACTTGTATTGCATGGCCATGCTACGACGCTACGCCTGGGCGGACTTCGAGCAGCTTGATGGCTCGAAGGACACGAGACTCACGATTTCGACTTCAAAACACCCCCTGTTCAAGCATTCCAAAGCATTTACCATCAACTCGCTGACGCGGCCGCAGCGGGAATTTGAATTTTTTAAGCGAAAGACGTCGAAAGTGTCCAACTACAGCGCCCGCGCCCGCACGCCGGCCGCAGGAAAATCCTCTCCCCACTCTTGAACTTGAACTAGAACCTCTGGTGCCAAAAACACCATCGATGCCATTGGAGGTGGCGGCGTCAGCGGCTCTGGGCCTCGCACTCGCTGAGCCGCTGCTGATGGAGGAGTCCTCTCTCGCCCACAGCGCAAGGCTCCACGGGGCATTCGGAGCTTTTTGATTTTAATCTAAACACTGTTGCTTGCCACCCAGGCCAGAGCAGTCGGATGTCAGGACATGTCCGGCGCACGTAAAAGGGGCCACGTCGGTGTGGGTTTAATTTTATTGGAGGATTTCCCATCATAAAGAATTCCCGCACAGCTCCAACTCCAAGCAAGTCAAATGGCTGGCCTCGCTGACTGGGGGACGTATACGGTCCCTCGCAAGTGTCGGATGTCAGTCGGGATCGTTAGCTATCAGTCAGCTGTTGATCTAGGGCGAGTAGAGAGAGCTGTAATCAAGGAAAGGCTTGCACCGAACTGATCCCCTGCAGGCAAGAGTGCATTCAGAGTTCTGAGTGTTCCAGTAATACTTCGCACTGACGTCGGGTGATATGGGATGCATGCCTGGTAATCAATTGCGACTTTCACCTCTTGGAACTGAACTCGTCGGTGTGCCTTTGAAGTGGAGACTGGCCTGGCCTTTTGCGCCTGCTCCTGCTGGGGCTCTGCCGCGTGGTGCCCTCAGCAAGGGTGATCTCTGGAAATCAGCAGGCCTATTATACTATTGAGATAATGAGGCATGCACATGCAGTGCAGGACCACTGTGTTTCGGATTCTGCTTTGCTGGTGGCAGCATCGCCTGTCGCATCCACGCCGGGCTGATTGGTGCCCTTGGCACATGGCCTGTACCACGGAAGCTGCAGATTCGAGGAGGCTCGCCAGCACAAGTCGTGGTAATAGCACGCAGGCCACTCACAGTCAAAGCCGCAAGTGCCAGGCCTTTGTTCATGCGACTGCCAGCGACATGACAAACAGTCTCCGTGCACAAGTCATGTGCCGTCACGGTTTGGTTTCGAATGCTCTCTAAACATATGAGTTATGTTACATAGAGGTAGCGATCTTGTCCCTATAGCAGTTTTGTCCGTGGTCCCATGCATGGTGGCAACGCAGGCTCACGACTCACGACCATCAGTGCGAGCAACAGCCAAGCGCCAGGCTGAAACCTTTGAGGGCGCATATGGAATGGCACGGCAAAGCTCAGAAACCCAAGCAACGGCAGGTCACTACCACCTCGCAAGACGGTGCGGTTTGGTCTGTCGCCAGGGGCTCCTTGAGCACTTTGGCTCGGGGTGAAGAGTTGGGAATAACCTTCTGCGTGAGCCTACGGTTGGTCCGTGGAACCGCACTCGACGTCGTTATACGCAATGTCAACGATTCCTGGCGAGAGTTTCCAGACTTCGCCTCCGGTGTGCAGGGATTCGTAAGTGCCAAGGCACGTCGCCCTCGTCAATTCCAAGACGCATCCAGCCCCAAACACCAGCTCCAGGCCTCTGGGCCACTTGGGCATACTTGGGCGACTGGCAAGGGCGCTCGGCGGGAGCTGGCAAGACCGGAGCAAGTGCCGAATACCATGGAGTCATGGAGAACACACCAAAAACAAGATGGAGGAAGGCAGACGCGGTCCCGATTTGGCAGTACCTACTCCAATTTTGCCAAGCAGCTGGCCGAGCCTCAGCACAACGAAACGAGGAGTCCAGGTGCATGGCATTGCCGACAGTAGCTGGCAGCCCGAATCGCGAAGTGCTGAACAAGCAGCAGTGCCTGGTTCCGCATAGATACGCCCCGAGGACAAGTCGTGGAGCAGGGAAGCCTTCAAGCTTGGAGCTTGACTGAAGCTTCTGACTTGGGACATGCTGGCATCGTTACATCCTGCTTCAAACTCTGTCTTCATGTCTCGTCTCGCACAGGTGCAGCATCCGATGCTTCGTGTATGCGTTGGCCTAAGGATTCGGAGTGCAAACCCTAACACTTCACACCTCGAACATGGCAGGGAAGCACTGCATTTGTTTCAGCCCTCTTGGCGCTAATGGGACCAATCATGCACCATCAGCTGCGACTAGCGGGTTTGAGCTTGTCGGCGCGCACACGATCCTCAAAAGAAGCGATGTGCGCGAAAAGGTTACGAGCTTCCCTGAAGCTTTCCAGCACGACCTGGCGAAGGGATTACCAAGAAACGTGTCAATATCATGATGCAACCCAGAGTGCACCCGCCGGAATCAGGGAGTAGTTATTGGCTCATACCCTCGGCTCAGACGACCATCTGCTCGGCATCCTTCGCCTTGCAATTGTCGCCGCCCTCGTGGCAATGCACCTGATTCTTCTTCTCCGCAGCCGTGAAGGTCGCAGGCACCGCCCAAGAGCACTGGTCCTCCAGGAGCAGCGCACCCTTCGCCACGCGGAAGTACCCCATTTCTCCCCAATACTCGCCCCAAGAGTTCCTTACGACCCAGAAGAAGCCGTCCTTCGGATCGGTTCCCCAGCCAACCACTGACACGACGTGATCGACACCCTCGCCCTTCGTCTTGATGATGCCAGACTCGTAGTTGAGCAGCGGGTTAGCGTCCACCCCACACGAAATCGGACCGCGATGGAAGATCTCCTTCATCATGGCATCAGCACCAGAGATGGAGCCGTAGTCCGAAATTGTCACGTTGGGGAATTCACCAAGGCCGGTGCAAGGACCACCCTCCTGGGAGAAGCTTCCACAGGTCCGGGCCACGTTCAGCGCCTTGCAGGACGTGTCGACATACTTGCAGAAGCCCTCATCGGAGTCGGAAGTGCAGGCAACGTAAGGATTGGCGGTCTCGTAGCTGATTCCGGTGCCCTTCTTGGAGATCTCCATGAGCCACTGATATGGGCCGTCGACACTGCCGCCCTTGCATGTGCCCACGCCACCGCAGTTCAGCAGGTGCTGAACCGCGAGGTTGATGTCGATTCCTTGCGCTTTGCGTGCGATCTTGATGCGGTCGCCAAGAGCGGAGATGGCGCCATGGGCCCAGCATGATCCGCAGTATTGCGGAATATGCTGATTCCGAGACATGGTGCAGTAGCTTTTGCCATCCTTGTTGCACCAGCTGAAATCCGAGGGCATCTCTGTTGCCTCAAGCAGGTCGTGGGAGCTTTGATGTGTCGAGGCATTGCCGCGCCATACAACACCAAGCTTCTCCACCTCAGCGCGTGGAAGCAACTCAGAGCGATGGCGGCGATCATTCTGTGCTGCAGCAAGACCGAAGCCAAGAACTGCGATCGCCTTGGAGAACTTCATGATGCTTACCTCGAGGCTACGTCGGCTACGTCAAAGTCGAAAGCAGGAGCTGCGAACTGGAGCCCAAATCGCAACAAACGCTTCGGTTTAGCTTCTCGCCGTTAGCGCTTTTCGGAGTTCGGCCGCCGCATGAGTGCAACAAAACATTAAATTTGCTGCCACTGATGTTGCACTTCTTGTAACAGCGTGTCTTGAGACAACACATCAGCACGAAGACGCCCACCTCATCGAGGATTGTGAGACTGTTGCCGAGTTTGAGCAGTGGCCGGCCCGCAACCTAGAGCAATAGCAGAAAGTCCTCATAGCAGCAAGAGCAAAAGCTACAAGCTTGCTAGGCTTCATGGCTCTGCCCTGAGCTCAAGGCGAAGTGCTCGCACATGTCACTAGATGCACGGATACCTGAGCATCCAGGATATCGGTTGCGCCTCCGCTTTCCTAAGCAGCCTGCCTGGAGTGGGGTTGAAGTCGGACACTCCTTACACAATTTAGGAGCACCTGATTGGCGTCGCGAGATTTGTGGGGTTCGTGAAATGGCTACGTTTGGGGAAGATGCTTCTTTATCATGTGGGAAAACACACATCAGATCATGAGGCCCAGAACACTAGCCGGAACAGTGTGCAAATCTGTTACAACTGCCCGCGTTGTTCACCGGGTTTGGGATTTCTGCCACGCGTTCAACTATCTTGTTGGGAGTGCGTTTCTGCAAGAGTTGGCTCGGTTGCAGTGGGTGTCCGAAAGTTGGAACATAGTGGTGAAAAGACACCCTCAATCCAAGAGCGTGATTTCGTCATCAAGCGCATCATCATCAGCAGCAACATCCAGGATGCTGAACCAAGTCAGGGATGTACAGGGATCCCTGACCCTTAGGAAGCTGAGCCTCAATTAACTTCCATCGTAGTGCCCGCTCTGCCTGCATCCACCAGCCACACTTCGAACAGAGTCTTCGGATTTGTTTCTTTACTACGATGCCGTTATCCTGCCCCCCCCTTCACCCAGCCGCAAATCTTTCTCGGCGCTCTGAAACCACTCTAACCAAGATCCGTCAACTTCCAAGTCTTAGATCGCCAATCTCATGGCTTCAGTCAAGCAAAGGGTTGATGCAATTTGCTACAGGATCAGGTCCCATGCACACTGCGGACCGTGCAAGGCTCGTCTCCGCGCTACAGGTCCTGTACTTGTCACGCTGTAGCTTGTCTGCAAAGTGCGCATCAGACGGCTGAACTCATCCTCTTCTGCGTGTGACCATGACCTTCGAATCTTGCACTGCGGTTGCTTGTTGTGCAACCTGCGCACCAGACGCCCGAACCGTTGCAGTTCCAAGTAGCGCAACTGTTCCTGGCATTTCTTTGGTCTCAACGCTCTCCTACATAAGGTCGTTTAGTACGTCTCCCGACCCTGACTCGGTCAGATCACAGTTGCAAGCGTCTGGCAAAGGCGAACACACGGAAGAGGTTTCAGTTGTTGGCATTCCTACGTAGTCGCCCGTTCGCTGGAAAAAGCTGAGCCAGGGGTACTGTCGTGTCTGTGGCAAAGCAAAAACTGGGTGACCAGTCACGAATCCTTTTGAGCCTTGAGCCTTGAACACCAGCCAGGTGCTCTTCCACAGCGGGAAGAGCCACCACAAGGTTTCGGCATTCAAGGCCCCCTTCGATCCAAGTGTGCTTTCGCAGCAGGAGCGTAACCCTTGGAAACCATAATGTGCGACGGGCAACGTGCATCTCAAGGCCCAAATGTGGCGAGGCTCTATCTTCCGCTCGACTTCCTTCATTTGCTGTGAATTCGACAGTCCTGGCATGGATTGCCAGTTTGGCCAGTGGCTCGTCGCATCAAACCGGCAGGAGTCATAACGGGAAACCGACTTGAAACGACTCCCGTGCTCTGAGAGAGGTTGGATACAGGTCTTTGCTATTCAATACCCAGCTGCTCGGCAAGGTCAGCTATGATGCCATCCCTCTGTCCTTCGCGAAACGTCAAGCCATCAACAGCATGAGTGACTGCGCTCTTAAACCTCCCCCCCCCCCGCCCGATCCAGGATATGCCTGTCTTGCCCAGGTTCACCTCAGCTTCATCCACGAAGATCGGAGACAGTGCCATCACGCAAAGTGACAAAACTCAAGCTGCACCTGCCCTCTTCAGAAAGAGAGTGGCTTCTGCCCTGAATCCGCGATTCACTGCATTTCCCTCTCTCCTCTCTCTCCCGCTTCAAGCTGCTCCTGCTTGACAGCTTCAATTGCCTCAGTGTCCGTTCTCCCTCTCTCCATGGCAGCCACGAAGCCAAAGGCTGAACTTCGCAAGCTTGTAAGACGGTGTCCTGTCATCCATTGTCTGTGCCATCGGAAATCGTGCAAACTCGTTTAGTACAGTTGGGACAGGCTGTGTGGCCTCTCTCTGCGGGATCTTCTACGCGAATCGCGTTGATTCCTTGCAACGCATTGATCCCATTTGTTCAGGTCTGTTTATACGAAACTGTTGAAACGCAGCATATATTTTTCGTCATCGTCAGCTCAATCATCATCCTGGTACAGGAGCGCTTCCTGCCAGGTCTGTGCCTCGAAACTTGCTAAGCTGGTAGCTTCCCAGGGGAGGGGTCAGCAGAAAGGCATTTTGTGTTCAGGCTCCTGACGATCAACACATTAGAGTCGGAGCTGCCATGTAGATCTTCAAACCCGGCCCACCTGCAGCATCAGCTTAAGGCTGCCGAGCAGAAAGCGCTGGCACTCGGGCTCTGTAAGGCCAAGAGCCTTCCACATGTCATCAAGCGCTACGGGTTTTGTTTACTCCAGGGTGCGATGCAAAGGAAACCAGCCGTATCCGCTGGAAGCTGTTTATGTGTACACATGCATACAGAAATACAAGACATGCATGCATGCATACATACATACACCCATACACCCGTACACCCATACATACATCCATACATCCATCCATACATCCAT
>CAJNJA010067763.1:12525-22645 GCA_905231915.1 Symbiodinium necroappetens
TACATGAATACATGCATGCATGCATGCATGCATGCATACTTACATTACATTACATTACATTACATTACCAAAATAATTGCTACAACCATGCATACATCCATCCGTCCTTCCATGCATGCATACACGCATGAATGCATGTATAAGTACATAAATACATACTTGCACATGTACATATTTTGCATGCATGCACGTACACATCTTGAACCCTCCAATCATCAACCCTCTGATAAGCATTGGCCTTCTAACTGCCTTGCGGATCGCTTCGCTTCCCACTGCACCCCTCGAACGAAAGTGGTGTCTGCAAAGCCAAGGAAGACAGCATGATGCGTTTCATGATAGTCCGGCAGAACGGCCACAGGCTCGGATTGCTCTTGCAAAATTACTTCCATAATTCCGCACACCTGGTGCAATATTTGTCTGCAGACAGAAGCATGGCAAGATCAGAGTTCCAAACGATATGCTTTTGAGGGTCTCGAACCGACCCCTTACACTCTACAGTACCTGAGCTTACAAAGCTACTTCCAGCAGGTCAAGCCAAGGCCGAGACCCAAATCGTGCTGACCTGCAAGCACATTCCTCTGTCCTTTGTAACACCCTGCTGGCGACGAGGGGCATCCTGCTGAATCTGTATCTCCGCGACGACATCTCCAGAAACAGATCTGATGCGCACTTCAGTCTTGTTCGCTTTGCAATCGCCGAGATCTTTGGGTGGTATGAATCAGCTTGCTGTGGCATGTTGCTAGGCGTGAAAGCCATACGATTTGAAACTTGCCTCTCCTACTAGTAACTAGTACGATGTTCACTCTTTGCATTACCCATTGGCGCTTCCGGTCGCAATTTTGCCTTTGCAATGGCGACTTCGGTAATCAGAGCCCTGTGCCTGTGACCCTGTGCACGCTTCTAGTTTCTGCATCTTTACTTCTCTCCACGGGCCCTCGCAACTCTAGACTGTTCGTGCAAGATGGCCACAGACAAGCAGCTATGCTGAAAAATGAGCGGCAGGTTACCATCGGCGCAGTCACACTCGGCAAGGCACGCCCGATTCATTTTCGCTTCTTGGAAAGCGATCAGGCGCGATGTGAAAACTATGGCTTTCAAACCCACGTATGGCAGAAAATGGAAAGACCGCGCAGAGTTGGAGAACAGCCCCACAAGAATGCTGCGTCTGGGCGCCTGGTGTATACCAAAGGGAGCATCTGTTGTCGGCTGTCAGATCATCAAACTCCAGCGGTCTGCATCGTCCCATCCCGCTGAGGGCAGGAGTCAAACAGCGCCTCGGAACATAAATATTTCGGCCGCGGACCGCACCAGAAAGCCGATCGCAAAGCTGGCTCCATACGGGATGAACAGGTAGGCCACTCCCCCGTGCCAGGCCGTGCCGTGAAAGCTCTAAGTGAAACAGGAGTCGCCTAATATAGATAACTTGCAAAGCAGGTGGTTTTGTTCATGGCGCTGCTACATGGATCAAGCTTTCTTGATTGATAGTAATGTTCCTGCTTTGCCCTCTTACCTGCAGTGGTCATGGTCCAATACAGACTTGAAGTGCGTCTTGTGTCTGCATTCTCTGAACATGGACCGATCGCAGGCAATTTTAAAATTGTGAGGGTTTACAGTAGAGTAGGAGTGTCGCCTTGCTTGGTAAGTAGCTCAAACAGGCATTTTCTGGGATAATTCCTTGTCGTACTTGGGGATGGACACTCATACCCTCTTCGAGGTCGGTGTACGGGTGGCACCAACCAAAATCTGCAACAGGTCTTTGGCCTTCAGCATATTCACCAATGTCCTGTGGTCACGGCTTTGCGGAGAGGTCACGAGACACTTTCAGTCTTTCCAGGGTTCTTCGGTGCAAGACATGCTGCGGGTCTCCTTACAGGTCCGACTGCCCATCGTCGGTCAAATGGGTTGGCCCTAATGGAAATCGTGTCTCAACCTCAGAGACTGCCGAGGCGAATGGATTGAGGAAAAGCTGGTCTCTGAGTTTGTTTAAAGGCCAACTGAAGAACGCTGCATGAATCTACATCTCACGTGTCGCGCCTACGGCTTGGGCCGATGCAGGCCCGCCACCCAGACCGTCGAAGCAGATTCTTACCACCTCAGACTCCAAAGACATGTACAGACCCAGCAAAAACAGCATCCTCTGTCTGCAAGAGTCTTCTACCAAGCATTCCTGCGCTCTACGGCGAAACGGTTTCTGTCGCAGTATGTGACAGCCAAATGCATGGCCCGGAATGCGTGGTCGCCTAGCACATTGGCTTCTCAAACATCCTTGACTGCAAATGTTGAGGCCGCCACTTCGTGCTGCGGCACCTGTGACATTCCGGCACTCGCGGCTGCCCTACACAGGCTAGAGTGAAGTATAATGAAGTGCATACATGCAGCACATGTAGGTTTGCATTCATCCGTCCTCCAACTTCTTCTAAATAGATCACGTCACTAATCTATCATGTCCGCAATGAGCTTCTGCTTCCAGGCCTGCGTTTCCACAGAGTCCTCTCGAGTCTTGTGCATCAGCCAGCCGTACATCAGCCGAAGGACTGCCTGCTCAAACTCTCTTGCATTGCTGTTGCTGTCTTTCAATGGTAGATTCGGTGGTTGGGTTGAAAGGTATGCAGACGACAATGGAATGAGTCAGTTCATCACACGCCTGGTGCGAGATGATCAGGATGGGCTGTTGGATGCGCTCCAAATGCGACATCACGGACTCGAGCCTTAGGCAGGACGTACAGACGAATCTACTTTGCAAGGGTAATTTGAAGTCCTCAGAACGGTGCCGCGCAATGATGTCCTTAGAGCACTGTTCTGGCGAAGACAGATCCAGCTTCAAGCGGCCATCTTTGTAGCGGTACACACTCCTGGTATTGACTTCTGACGCCTACTGTTGGGAATCTCTCTTGCTGCAGCTGGGCATCGTAGTAAGACTCGCCACGGGGATACCTGAAGCCAAGCTTGTCCCGCTTTCCTGGTCAGCAAACGACCAGCAAACATCCCTCTCTCGAACCATGCCCAGCACTATGCTGCTCGCATTGTTCTTCTTGCAAATTTGAGCTCTTTCTCAGAGCAGGCAACGCCAAGCAGACCCAAGCCAACCCTCTTGAGTCCAAGCTTCGATCGGCAATGACGTTTGGCGCTCTTTTCGTGATCTCCTGCGAGAGCTGCTGCAGCACGCCACTGGCCACTGACTAGTCGCAGGGGAATGACACAGCCGCAACCTGCCTCCTCTGTCAGACCATCATACTCACCAGCATAAACCTCGTCCATGTTCCTCACATCTCCCCTCATGTCTGTGGCACCGAAGAAATGCTGAACTTTTGTTGGCAAGCCTGAACTGTCGCCCTCTCATCTGGTAGTATGGCTTGCCGTCAGTCATCAAACCTCGCGGACATGTCTTCCCCAGCATATTGGAAGTAGCGTTGCTTGCGAGAGAGCAACTCTTCTAGCTCAAAGCGTTAAAGCCCCGCATAGCCACGTTCATCGGAGCCTGCTGGCAGGATGGGGTGTTCGATAAACTGAGCCGTCTCGATGGTGCGGCGCAAGGAAGACGTCCACAGACGCCCAGGCCTTGGGTGCGACTGGGTCTCAGTCCTGTAAAGAAGTGAACTTCGACCACTGAGCTTGTCAGCTCAGTGGTCCTTCATTAAACTCCCCTCGTCCGCTCACAGCTCATTTGACTGCTGAGCCTGAGCCTGGTTGGGCCTCTGGCACAGTTCCGGCCCCGGATGTGTCCCCGCCAACGAAAACCAGTGTCACCACCTGCAGAGCTCACGAACAGTTCTGAGTCCGACAGCTCGACAGGAAATCCTCGGCCTTGGCTTTTTCTAGCCTCCGCAAGAGATCCTCCGCAGGATTACGGCAAACTCGAACACTGCACGGAATGACCCGGCGTCCGAGTCCGAGTACTCAGTCATTGCCCACGCATTTTCCCTCTCTCCTGCACGGTGCTGGGAGTGTCCTCGAAGTCCGCGGCCCAGCCGATCTGCACGCTTTGTACGAACGAACTGCAGCTGAGAAAGCTTTAGCTGGATAAGTGCATCCCTGTAAGAGCATTTACCTCCTACTGACCGCGCCGCGCTCTGACCTGTCGCATGCGACCACTTTGCTGCTTCCCACCTGCATCCGCTTGAGCTGCATGAACCTGCTCAAGGGTTGCTGTCTGCTGGGTTCTACATCCTGGCGGGAAGGTCCCAGAGCCTGGGAAATTGATCGGCCATGGGCTTATGCGGCATGAGGGAGAACCCGGATGAAGCTTGCCGCACGATTTCTCGTGCCTTCGCACGACGCCTCCACTTGCATCTCCAAAATCCGCCCAGTCTCTGGTGGCGACGATGTTCCTGCATGGACTATGGACTGACTATGGACTGCCTGCTGCCTGAAACTCAAGCTGGCCGTGGCTTAGGCTTAGAGTCACCGGTCGGGGCATATATACCTACATTACATGAACCCAGAGTTTCGGTTCGGTGCCTCTTGAGCTCGATGATCCAGTCGCGCAACTTCGGGACCTCAGCGGACTCAGCGAGACCACGTCGACCTTTACATTGCATGACTTTGTATCCAAATCTTCTCGCCACCTCTCATCTGCAATCCTGACCTGCTTTGTAGCGCATGTATGCCCGGATCCGGCACATCAATGCCTGAAGGAATTGCAGGTCAAGCCTGCAAGAGTACGGCCCTGAAATCTCAGCGACATGGCCAAAGGTCGCCTTTGTCTCCATCTTTGCTGCCGGAATAGAACTTGCTTTTGCAAGTTCGGAACATCTAAACGGCTCGTCCCCTGGGGCTGCAACATCTTTGGCCGTCAAGGTGACGCACACCAGGTCATTCGCATGCCCACAGACCTTTGCACGATCTCTTAAGTCAGTCAGCCAGGGAGGCTGCATAGGCAGACACCAAGCATGAAAACGAACCACGACATGCATCCCAGCTGCCACATACTTCACCTCGACTGCAACAAAAATATTTCGCGAAGCTCAATTCTAGTGCTTGCAAGACCGCGCCGAATGCCATTGAAAGAACCGCGTGGCAACATGGCCTCTCAACAATGCCATGATCTCCGAGGAACAAATTCGGCTGTTCGCCGCGCAAACTCCTCACCCCGCCGCGAGAGACCGGAGTCACCGCCAATGCGCATCTCAACATTGAACTCACCTAGGATGCATGCAGTCTTGCGGCGAGCTTTCAATTTCAACAACGAAAACGATAATCCGACAGGAAAGACGACGCAACTCATCCTGCAGAACAGCCCCTATGCTGATTATGCCAACCGCACACCAACCGAACGAACTTAGTTACTTAGTCGTATCGCGGCATTGGCCGGGGAACAACCTGCGTACAGCCTTCTCGAAGCAACCTGGCTGTCATCAACCCACTCCGCGTGTAAGACGAACAACTCGGCTCGATAATTAACCTGGCAATCAGGCTACGAAAAGCAGATCCGCAGCTATGGCAAGCACATGTACATCGCATGTCGGTACTCCGAATGCAGGCGCCGGCAGTTCGCAGCCTTTCCAATCGACATGGGGTAACCGCAAGCAAACCGATGAATCATGTCACACATGCAGATGCATGGTTGTGAATATCCAATGACCATGCTTCAGCTAGTACTTCTGCAGTTTCTTCAGTCAAGGGACTTTCTCCGTGTCTGGCAAGGTAGACTGTGTGTTGGAAAGGGTGCAGGTTCGACAGGAAGTGGCCTCGAGGCAAGGCGAGCTGAAGCCACGCAAGGCTTTCGCAATGGCAGGGGCACCACTGTTCACACTCAGTTGACACCACTTGACACTGCCCAAACAAACGCAGTCGAGCAGCAAACCTGCGATCCAACAAACGAACGCATCATCTTGTTCACGACCTAGGGCGTGTACTTTTTCACGGGCCCCCCAGACTGCATGCATTGCGAGTGGGGGTCCCGAATCAGGTGCGCTGTCGCTGCATCATGCTGAGGCTGGACAATCTTTCCACAAGCCACCGAAGAATTCGACAATAATACTCGGCCGGTGCACTGCGCATTTGGTGGCGCATGAAGCTTTTTAGAGCAAAGTCTAACCGCTTCCTATATTGCGTGGTTGTGAATCGGAAGCTGTAGCCGGTGCCCAGCTGACGAATGCCGAGCGGCCATCTTCTGGTTGTAGTTCCTGGGACGCGCCCATCGATGGGAGCTCTCAATGCACAACAGTTACATGCCGGCGGACGACTTGCCTGGGTGAAATCCGACGACGAACAACCTCCCAAACCTCAAGTCATAAGCCGAAGGCTCATGAGATGGATGAAAGGAGTCTGGTCTTCAGACTGGTCCATCTGGATGGGCACATAATGGTCCTCGCGGGATGTTTCCAAAAGGAAGTTCAAACCTTGAAAAACCTTCGCCAACGCTCGGTGCGACAACTCATCCCACGTCACGGTGAAGTACGCATCCGCTGCAGCCTTTAAACGTTGCCGCTCGAACTTCACCACACTCCGACTTGACAGCTGGGAGCCCGTGAATGTCCTGGTAATTTGCAATCAGGTCCCTGCTCTCTTCCAGGGTCATGCCACGGTAGGCCGCGAGATCTGACAAATACTTTTCACCTTTGCAAAAGCTCATGCTCACAGCAAGAAGCGAAGTTCTCCTGCACTCCCACCCAGTGCTCTAGCACAGCTCCAAGCCAGCCTTTCGGGCTGTCAACCGAGATTTGGATGAAGCAGACCTCCACAGAGCTCGCCCGCAGACGGGTGCCGAACCCAGCTCATGTGCCGGCCTCTGCCTGCAGCTCATCCTCGAGCTTCCGAGCCTCGGGAGGGGGAGCGGCACCGTTTCAAGCAAGGCTGCAATACACTTCTACACCAGGATCATGCTGTTCTCAGCACTGCTCCATCCATTTCCGATGCCACTTCGTATGGGCACTCCTCAGCCGGGTCTGGAGTTGAATCAAGCAGCTTGGCTTAGGGCTTGGGGGTGCTCCAACTCGAAAATGCATGCTAGGCATGTCACGCATCGCTGCTTGATTTCAAGCTTCGTGGCTTGACAATAATCAGCCGTGTCTCCACATAGACTTCGTAGATTCGACCGTGTCGCTGGAGAGAATGATGGCAAAGCCGCCGACACCCTCGACCCCACACCTCGCATTTTTTCCCTCTCGCATAGCTAAGGATCAAAGCCCACAAGCGAGGTCAGTTTGGGGAACATTCGAAGACAAGCCCATAATGTCAAAAAGACTCTCAGCCAGACCTAATCTGAATAAGTCCCTGAGGGAGACCAAGAGTCAACTTTCGACATTACAGGTACAGACATTTCACGGGCTCCGACTACAGGTTACACGAATGAAAACCTATGGGGTTCAGAGCCTTATGTGACATGTCTGAACTACAAGCCAGCAAAGGGCTGGGCTCCAAGATATCGCCGAACATTGCAGCAACATCAAAAACGAGGCTAGGCAAAGCTAGCTGGACGATGGCAAGACTTCGCGGACATCGAACAACGGAAGCACACGAATTGCACGAAACCTCCATTTCAAAAAGTTGTGGCCGCAGCTGCACTTGCAGCACGAGGAACACGGCCAAACACCGCATGCCACTTGCTACAATCTGGCTGAGGCACTGCTCGAAGTCGTAGGGGTCCGCCGTAGGCCTTGCAGTCACGGGGAGTGTTGCGTCTGGCAGATCAATTGCCAAGTCTTCTGATAGCCCGTTATCTGCACTTTCTCACATCGAGGCACGAGTTCGTCACGTCGAAGAAGCCTCAGCAGGAGGAAGCACGTGGACCCCCAGCGGGAGATTTGGGTAGGGTGATGCAGCAGACAATACCTCCTCCAAGCAAACCTGGCAAACTACCGAAGATGGCTCACGAGCCCAGGCGCTGTTTAGCGCTTCGTATAACTTGTCCTCACCATCGGGACCTATGTACCTGGTCGACATGATCATTGCACTGAAAGCAACCTCTCCCTAAACCTATTATACCATGTTTCCGTTTGAGGATGTTTGAGGCGAGCCAGGCTGCGGCTAAGACTTGGAGAGCTCCGGAAGTGTTTGGGAACATGCATTGTGCCGCTGCGAGTTCTGCTCAACACTATGACCCTCGGCGTCCTAACAGAAAGCCTTGCCGCCCCGTAAAACCCAGACTTTGCGCAGGAATTTCCAAGGACGTGAGTTCATGCTGGCACCTGCGTTGCCCTACATTTCTCTTTCACTAGGCCCGCGGCACCGTGCTCGGGGAGACCGAACGTAAATTCGCCAAGGCGCTCGCTCACTGAGAAGATCTCTGCCCGAGCGCCGTGGAAGAACCTGTTGTGGCGAGGCAGAATCTGGCCTTGCCCCATGCCGTGCGGCCTGCATGCTATGCCACTGACCAGCTGCAACCGCACGTTGAGCCAGCGCCAGGAAGCCAGAACCGCAACGTCCAAGGGATGCCAAGAAACTCAATGTACCGTTTGAGCTCCCTCGCGATGTGAGTCTTACCTCGCATCCTTGGGTGCTCAATAAGGAACCAGCGTGAAATACTCCTACTGGCAGCAGCACGTTGCAGGCTGCTCTGCAGCCAGGATCATGTCTCACCAAGTTTCGGTAAACCTAAGATTGGAGCCACGTGCCGTTGCGACCATTGTTGCCTGCACGACACCACAAAAAGTGGTTGTGGTGCTTACAATCGAACCACGGCTCTCACGCACAAAAGCCGATGTCAACGAACGCTGCATAGCAATTGTAGCAATACCCAGCCATGAGGCAACGAGCAAGTTCCTTTGTGCCACTATTGCCCACGCGAGTTTGACCAAGTGCTCCAGCATGTCTCATTTGACCAGCATCATGAGATTGCAGTACATGAACGGTCCACAACGAACTCGACGAGCACAAGTGCACACGACCTTCTGTTTTCGCCCATGCTGTGACGTTTAATCAGCAGCCATCCACATAAAAGCGCATCTTCGAGTACAGAGAGCATAGCGACTCACTGCATCAATCGACCGACTGACCTCAGACAAAGTGTAGAGGTGAAGCTTCAAGAAGCTGTCCCGTGGCAAGACATAATGTGAGAGCTCACAACATCTCACACCAGCCTGCCCTATTCCAATGTGTGGGGCGGTATACCCCATTCCTGGTTGCCAGGCTAAGTGTTGCCCGTTGTTGCTGCAAAGGTGCGTTGTGGCCAACCTCAACGGCGCGCCAACAAAACAATCGCAAAGAGGAGACAGGTCTGGCAGCATCGTGAGTGCACGGTAGGAAGAGGCAGGAAGTAGAAGCGAACAGATGGGGCGCTGGATGAGCCAAGGGACTGTACAAGCTGCTGGTGCTTGAAATAATCGGAGTCACCAAGCTTGACTGTGGGATCCATCGGGTCCACCACCTTAGCTGCGAAGAGGCTGACTGCCTGGCAGTGGCGAAAAACCGGACGGATCAGGTTACGGCTCATCAGGGCTCTCACTGCCATGACTACTACAAAGAATGACAGGGAGCAAATATGATAAGACGCACTCTAGCAGCACAGGAACTCAAAAGCACACTGGCCTTCGGAACAAGGGTCGAAAATAACAGACCCAGAGCTTCAAGATTTTTTGTTGGAGTCTGTTGGAGGTCTCGATCCCATGGCCGGGCGACAGATAGCTGGTCGAAGGACGCCAGCGCCGTCAAGGCTGCAGACACGGCAGCGACCTCCAGATATGCCGGAAGTGCGCGCTGAAGACAAACGCGTCAAAACAAAGATGCACATTCAAAGTGGACCATTCCATCCGGCTCTGCGGCCTCATCATAACTATCAACAGCAACAACAACAACAACAACCACAACCACAACCACAACCACAACCACAACGACAACGACAACGACCACGACCACGACCACGACGACGACGACGAGGACAACCACAACCACAACCACAACAACAACAACAGCAACAGCAACAGCAACAGCAACAGCAACAGCAACAGCACCACCACCACCACCACCACCACCACCAAAAACAACAACTGAAAAAGTAGACGAACTCAGAAGTCTACACAAACAGAGCTCAACCCTGAAGTCAGCGAAGCACTCAGCGAAGTCCTCTTTAGCCCAAGCGTCTTGAGCCACACGCGAAGTGTGGAAGTGCAGGTCACAGCTGCAAGACTGTACCAGGGAAGTGTGCCAGAAGTGTTACATCTTGACAAAAACAACAACAACA
>CAJNJA010067774.1:0-22640 GCA_905231915.1 Symbiodinium necroappetens
TGATCTGTCAACGGATGGGCGACAATCACCTCTCCCAAACTCAATTCCAAAATTTCCGAAATTCCTCCCCCTAATTTTCCAAAATTGTCAAGATTCCCGAAAATTCCAAAATCTCCAAAAATTGCAAGTTTCCCAAAATTTGCAAATTTTCCAGCAAAACTCTCCCCCCAATGTTAAGGACCGACTCTGCCAGATAGGGCATAGACTTTGGGAATTGTTGAACATTCTGGAATTGTTTGGAAATGTTGGAAATTTTGGAGTCTTGTTGGAATTATTGGAATGTTTCTTTTTTTGTTATTTTCTGGAAATCTCTACAAGATCATGCAACGCTCCCAGTCCTAACTTTAGTCTTAGTCATAATCGTAGTCTCGACTCAGTTTTGTTCTTGGTTCTAAATTTAGTCACGATTACTGTTTGTCGTAGTCTTAGTTCTAGTGATTTTTGGTACTCGCTCTCGACGGGGTCAGGCGAGGTACCTGGCAAACACTCGGTAGCATTAGTTTTGCAGAAGTATTAAGTGTTAATATGAGTGTAGTCTTGTCATACTATTCATATCTAATAAAAATATTAACATCAAGATTAGTAAATTAAAAATTAGTCTTAGTGTTAGTGTTCATGTTCGCGTTAGTGTTAGTGTTGGTGTCAGTGTCAATATCGTCAATGTCAGTGTTAGTATTAGTGCTAATATCAGTATTAGTATCCATCTTAATGCTGGTTTTATTGTCAATTTTAATATTCCCAGAAGTACTTGTATTGCTATTAATTTAAATCATTAAATTGGTTTGCTAGACTAATGTACGAAAAGACTCGTATATTAACAGATTAATATATCAAAACATGTATATGTTAGTGTAGTAGTGTATTTGTATACTTGTATATTAGTATATCAATATATTAGTTCAGTGTGGTGCATGAGTACATCAGCAGATTTGTATATAAACATATTCACTCGTTCGGGCTGGTTTCTGCAGTCTACAACTACAACCGTCGCTCGGCGGCTATCACCCACATCCTTCGGCGGGTGTTCACCGTGGCCGCGTTTAACTTCTATGACGACAAGTATGGGCTCGAGCCTGCGAGCACTGCTGAGGGAGCGCTCACTGGTGGTTGGGTGCCCGTTTCGACCAGCAGAAGTTGCAGCTTTGCTCCGACCCGGCGCCGATCCTGGGAGTCACCTATGACCTCGACCAGTACTTGCTCAAGATCAAGTCGCGCAAGCAGGAACTCTTCGAGGAGATCTCCATGATCCTGGAGCACGAAGAGCTCTCGCCCGGGCAAGCGGGAAAACTTCGAGAGAAGCTCATGTTCGGGGCCTCCCAGCTCTGGGGTAAAATAGATCGGGCTTTCCTGAAAGCATTGTCCGATCGACAGTATTCTCGGAGAACCGCTTCTACAGGGCTCTCGCCAGCTTCGATCTACGCGCTCTACAAATGGAAAACGCTGGTGATGCACCGGCCCCCTCGGCCTATCCCCAGTTCGGGGCCGAAGAAGTCCGACGTGCTGATCTTCACAGATGGCTCCGCTCCGAGCTCAAGCCCGAAAGATCCGCCTACTGAGATGATAGGTGGCGTAATGTTCACTAGGGATGATCCACCTAGACAGTTCTCCTCTGGAGTCTCCCCATTGATCATGCAGCCGTGGTTCCCCCGAAAACCCAGACCTGCATGGTGAAGCTACTTGCTGCAGTGGTGGCGATCCAGACATTTCGCGAAGAACTTAGAGGCAAGTTTGTCTTCCTTTTCATCGATTCCGAGCCGGTGGAAGCAGCCTTGATCAAGGGCATCCTGCCAGGGAAGATGTTTGCGAGCTCGTAGGAATTTTCTGGGATCTCGCATTGGAGCTCAGATGTTCATTCAGTTTATGTCGACAGAGTTACCAACAGATGCGAACCCGGCGGATAACCCGTCTCTTGGTGATGTCGCTACAGGTCTGATGTGCGGTTGGACAGCGGTCGTCTCTGATACTCCCAAAGGAGTTTGAGGGCCTGGGAATGTCTCATCTGATTTTCGATCGGACAATGTGGTGCGGTCGCCAGCATTCTGGTGCGCTCCTCTCGGTGATCGAGGTGTCCGGTCGAAGTGTGAAGATCGGAGATGCTCAGATTTTGATGCCGTTCTGTGGCCGACTCCCACGTTGCGGTCGCATGAAACAGGTTGAGCGCGATCGCCAGTTGTTCAGAGCCGTGTAGATCGTGTAAACTGGTTCCCAGATTGTCGGTCTGGTGGTTAGGAATTGGGGGATCAATTTCCACGATCGTAGGAACAGCCCCGGGTGTGTTTGATCCATGGCTGGATCAAATATTTGAAACTTCATACTCTCGGCCTGCTCCCGAATTACCTCGAATTACGCTTCAGCTTTACGGAGGTTTCATTTTCATGCACAGGTTATGGTATGGCTATAGCCTGAGATCCCGCTGCTTCAGTCTCAGCTTCAGCAACGCTCGCCTCAAAGCTGGACACCTTCTCCGGCTGCACCTGGTGAGGGACCATCCCGAACCTCAGAATTTCTCTGATTTTGCCCCTTCCTCCTCTGCGTTCGCAAACCTGCGCATCAGCACCACGGCGCATGCTTCCAAGGTGCGGAGCGAACTTCTTTCCATCAACAATGTACTTCTTACTGCCTTGGCGAGCTGCATCAAGCAGAAATGGGAGCATGCCCGCGACATCTTGCGGGCCAACCTGACAGATGGGACTAGTAAAGGGAGCCGCTCGTTTGCGGGAGCAAACGGTGCAAGCAATTCCTGCACCAAGCCTTGAAGGAGGGACCAGCACCCATCGTGGATATCTATACGAAGTCTATGCAGCACCCCTGGCTCGACAAATCTTCAAGAGCCAAGATGGCGAAGGCCCTGGCACGGCGGTGCACTCTGCCACACGCAGAGACACACAGACACACACACACACACACCCCCGCGCGCGCGCCAACGAGAGCATCTCATGTCGCGGGAGGCCTCTCCGAGCTGCCGGAGTCAGTGCCTGCAAAGGCTGTCAGAGAGAGCTTGCCAGACTGGTCAGAGTGGTCAAAGAGAGACGCATGAGGCATTGCAAGCAAAGGTGGTCTAGCGCGAAGGCCTCTACAGCGGATCTCCGGGCTGCGATGCACTCGGCATCCACACGGCCTGGTCTAGACCAGGTGCGTCCAAGTCAAACAATCTGGCTTCTAGGCCCGCTCATCTAGGACATGCACATGAACAGACTCTCACATCACCATCGCGACAAACCTGAATTAAAGACGGCAACAGCTGTAGCCACTGCAAGGGGAGCTCTCCGTCCGAGATGCTTTTTCTTCAAGCAGTGCACACGACCCCTTTGATATCGGATTTCGTGGGCTCATGCCCTTAAGGTCTTAAAGGACCAGTCGTCTCGGTCCATCCGCTCACGGAATAACTCGTCCCCGGCGCCATGAGGTCCGGGCTGGTTGTGGCCACCTCTAGCAAGGCATCGACCACGCCAAGGCCTGAATGATCAAATGCATACATGATGAGAGCAACTCTAAAGCTCTCAGATGCAGCACGGTTGCCGTCCATGCAAATGAAACCGGGCACACCTGTCCACTCTGGTCGATTCAACCGGGGCGTCCGATGAATGATGTACAGAGTGGTGCACACCCGGCCTTTTTCAATGGCTCCAGCGCCGAGCGGACAAGCGAACAAGCACTGCCGGAATTGTCACTTGTTGTCGCTTCTTCTCACTTGCTGGACCACGTGTCGTGAAGGTGACTTTTTGCCCTTGCAGCTTGAGCATGAGTTCTTGTTGCCACCCATCCTCCAAAGTATCATGAGCCAGAGCGTCCGCGACCTACAACATGTAGTGACTGCAGTGATAGGCCTGACAAGGACAAATCCACAAAGCTTTCTGTGCTTGAGCGCTTCGCAACCTTCCAGATCCACAGGCTGCACGACTCTGGCACGACGTGCCTAGCAGCCACTTGCTGCTTGACCTCCTCGGATCGAGTGTCCCTGCACCACACTGGGGGAACTCCAATGCCCCTCTCACACTTGCGGGGACTGACAACGCTGCAAATGTCTGACACAACAGCGGCAGCTGAGCTTTATTTCTTCGGGGACGGCTGCCACCGAGATCTAAATACTGAGCAGCTGGCAGCATGAATCCAAAATGAACTAGACAGGCGATCTTACAGGAAGCCTTTGCCAGAGCTGGCGGCAGCGATTTGCTGTGCATGCCCAACATTATCTGCGACAGGCACTTGGCACCAGTCACACAGCCTTTTGATGTTCTTCTGCTTCGAACGTGTCTTGGTCCTTCTCCTTGGCCACTCCTTATCATGATGACTTTACTGATGCCTTCCTCATGCTGAGCACATGATGCATGAAGCATTCAACCCAGCTGTCGGAACTGGCCTGAACAAAAACTCATGAGCTTCGATGCATCTTGAGGCGGGCCACAGTTTTCTCTGCTGGCGAAATGTTGAGATCGTGAGTCTTTTTTAGGAAGCAAGCATGGCCTGTAAAGGCAACTCAAGCATGCTGCCAGCGAGCTTTGCCTCGTGTTGTGCTTTGAAGATGGCTTGACACACACGAGCTGCTAGACGCGGGTGGTTGCAGTAGCGCACCCTGCAAGCTAACGAACAAGTCGCCTGCAGGCAGCATGCCGGGAGCAGTATTCAAAACTGAAACACGAGCACAGCACTTTGCACTCGCGAATGAAAGGGATGCGTTTTACACCAGCTACAGGGCACTCCAAAAGCAGTGTCCCATAGTTCCACGCGAAAAAAGTTGACATCAAGCTCAAGAAGTGAATGTCGCGACCTAGAAATCCAGCTCCCGGACTTCCGTGGTGTGTTAGGGGGCAGCCGGCGGAATTGAAGGCATGACTTCTCGTACAGTAGCGAAACGTGGCGACTGCCCCGGTGCTCACGGTTGCTTCGGGATATCTGTTGGATCAGCGACCTCTCTTCTCGGTGGCCTGCGGGTAAGTTACGTGGTCTGACACTAGCTCTTGCCAGACACCGTCTCAACATCTGGATCAAAAGGTTCCTCAGCTTCGCGGGCAACTGTACAAGGCTCCACGTCACAGCATCCGTATGCGCACGCCAAGCAAGCCAGCATTACATGCCAGAGGTACAGCGGGTCATAATGCACCGACAGGCAGAAAAAAGGCGTGTGCATCTCCCACAGGAAACTGCCAGGGAATGCCTAGCTGTTAGGGCAGGGATTGCAGCACCTTCCATGCTCCAGTTAACCAAATCAAAACCGACAAAGCACAATAGTCCAGCAAAATTTGGTCCCGAGGTTCGGGCATCGTGAGGATTAGAAATTAGGATGCACTTCTGAAAATAGTATCCGGTCTCTTGGACATCCGAACACCGGAACCGAGGCGATGAACAGCAGATCTCCCATGCGGTACTGTGGCGGCCGCTGTGCCGGGTACGTAAATGTGCCTACTCAATACACGTCGCCTAGGCAATTTCATACAGCACACCAGCACTCTCCCTTCCTGCGCTAGCAATGCACCGGATAGCTCTGTAGATATCTACCCGGCTCAGGAAGCCATAGAGGAGAAATCTCTGCCTTTCGAAAGGAGCACCTTCCTCCTAAACATCGCAATCTAAGCTTCGCATGTCACAGGATCTAGGTTCGAGCTTACAAGGTACAGCCTCATGTGGCTCTGGCAAACAGCAAATTCACACATTCTGCTGGCCCGCCAGCACCCCGCCGGCGGCACCAGAAGATCTCTGGAAGGTGCATCCCTGCCAGGGAGAGGTTGGAAGTGCTTGCTAGGTTTTTACGAGGCTGTGGCTGTGACTCTGACGATTCCGCCGGACAGCAAGACTGGTCAAGCCTGTGTTTCCGCATGTTACCCTAAGCTTGTTTTGCGCAAGATTGAGACTTGTTGGGAGTTGCGCATGTTACTATAAGACTTAACTTGCGACGGACGGGCGACCCTGACAGACACTGCAGCACGACCTTGCACTTTGAAGTTCAGCTCGGCATGCCAACCCGTCGACCAAAAATAAACTCCAATTCCCCCCCTCCCGGATGCCTTCTGGGCTTCTCTGCGGCTCGGCATCCCAAGATCGAACACTCAGGTTAGGCAAATTGTTGGCAACACCGGAGAAGCGATGCCAATTATCTGGCTTGAAGTCCAATGATCTGGGATGCAGAAGCGTCCATCTCTGAGAGCAAGAGCTTCCACACCACGTCTGTATGACAGGTGCATCTTCTTAGCAAAAATCTCCCGACCTTTCTTAGATTGCGGCGGACCACATGTGATTTCATGCGGCTGGGACAATCCTCGGAAGCGAGACCGTGGCATGGAGGCACTTACGAAACTACAGAGGATGATGCATAGCGCTGCATGTCGTCGCAAAAAGGAAGCAGAGCCCACTGTGCTGCAGGGCATCATGCGCAACAGGGATAATTGGCAAAGCTGTGCCGAGGCCAATTTCGCTGAAACATTCTGACAAAACAGTTTAGCAGCAGATCTTTGCGCTCGCTTGCACAAGGCTTAAACCAGACACCCATGCTCCCAAGCATCCCGGTTGCAAGCATGGCAGATGCGGCTTCAGTCAACCTTCGCCAGATTCGAGACCGAACTGGATTGGAGATCTTGCGTCTAGTTCGGTGACATGGTGCAGCAAGTATTCTGAAGCCGCCAACTGCACACTGTTGCCGGTGCAAAACGGGTCCCAAGGGCTGTCAAGATCTGCAGATTGTTGCAGACTACACAAGCACTTGCACCAGTTTCTCTCGATCAACTGTCGAACATGTCTCTTTCCTGCTGTATGTCATAAGCGAGGACTGAAGTTCCTGCAGGAACTGACTGGATTGCCCCCAGAACCCACAATGCCAGGCAGCAGCTGCTTCTTGGCATTTTTAATTTTGGAAGATTTTTTGGCAGGCGTTCTCTCGCTCTGTTTTTTTCTTTGGTTTTGGATGGCAAGTCACTTGCCAAGCTTTTTAGCCGCAGTGTCTTTCTGCTTTTTTTTTGCATTTTCTGTCACAAGGTTTGAGATCTCGTCGTCAGTGATGCAAGCCCACCTGCAGGGAAAAGGTTCGTCCGTTTGAATATTCCCCGACTGTCTGCACACAACGCAGTGGAGTCACAAGCGAGAGCAATAGAGGATTCACTGTGGGACACGGCTCTCATCGTTGCACATGACCCTGCGGGACGATCGCGCCAGCGCCATCCCACTGCCCTGTCTGATGCTTAGTCCCGGAAGATGCTCGTATATGCTCATGCAGCGAGACACATGCAGGCTTCTACTTCCCCATGTGTAAATATCAGCAGATGCTCTCTGCTTTCAACAGGTCAGAAGTCTTTCGCCAGATGGCCTGTGAAAGCAGGGCCTGCATCTTCTGCCATCTCTCCAGGCCTGGCCAGCTGAGCTGCCAAACAGCATATCTGTCTGTTTGTATCCTCTTTAGGTGTTGTTACGTGAATACCCAACCGACCCCGCCACACCCTCACCCTCACGAAGTCAAATCCGTGCACCCGGCTGCCTTCTGGATCCACCTTCCATCGGTTTCGCTCTCTGCGCAAGTGCTTGCCACGGCATTGCCCTCCAAGTGACACAGGGATGACTTCCCAGTAAATTTGAAGCATGGGCACATCATGGTTGCTTTGCGAGACACATGGCCAAGTGAGGCATGCACACAGCGAGCACACAAAGCGAGCACACAGATCCTGAAGGTGTAATGCCGTTATGTGCGCAGGTTGGCCATATCAAAACTATGGCCACTGGCCACGAACTTGCCGTCGCTCAGCGATTGTGTAAACGTCACGACTGTTGGCGTGCACAAAACCACAACGGTCGATCTTACGAACGCACCGTCCTCACCTGGTTGGATGCGTTTCCACGAACACCTCTCAGACGCTGCGTGTGCTCTCTGGCTGCGGTTTGTGCTGCCGCATGGCCAGCCCGAACGGCTACCGCTAGCCGCTGGCGATTGGCCACAAGCTGGGCACAAGTGGGCCCAAGGATGTGGCAACACAATCCTGTGGAATCCGACACCGCGCCACACTCATCTGGCATTGCCGTTTGCACGCATCTCTGAAGGTATGCGGCACACTCCCTATCAGTGGAATTGAATTAAACACTGTTACTCATGGCTCCTGTTGATGTGTGTCTTACTGCAGCTTGCCTATACCCCAAGATTCAGACTGAAACTCACTTCGCGTCAAGCATGGCCGAAGCCCTAGCTAGGCACGTGCTTTTTAGCAGCCTGGCCTCGGGTGAACACGGGCTGCAAGGCAGCCATGCAAACAAAGTCACAAGCATAGTACCTTGGCAACTGTGGCCGACCGCACACTGCTGCAGTGTACACCGGCATATCTGAAGACAGCAGAAGAACTGCAGCTGCACAGCAAGCGGCCAATGCTCCTTGACTGTCGAGCCCCAGGGGGTCAAAAGACCATCGCTTTCTCGGACCTTCCCCGCAGGCGGTCTTTTGTCATGGCCAAGGTTATTCTCCAGAGAGCCGGCAATTACTGCACACACTGTCCAGGCCTCGCAAAGCTGCAGGGCGAACGAGCTGACGCCATCTCGCCGATGCAAGAACGGCGCCGTCCAGCCATGCTTGGGGACCACCTGTTTGGAATCACACAGATCTCGCTGCAATCGAGCACGAAAAGTAAAGTGCACCTGGATCAGGAAACATCTTACATCTTCAAGCCAGGATTTTCGCACTGACATGTCTGGTGACGCGCCGGCTTCGCTGCCGCACAGTGCCTTCTGTAGAATGCCAACTGCCAGCTCGCCATCACGGAGAACAATTACCTGCACTAGTTCAGGTTTCAAGTCGGGCCAAGCTGGTCAAACTGTTCCCCGATCCATGGAAGGTCAAAGAAACAAAACTTCGAACGCCTAGATCTCACATAACCGGGAGAACATGCTGAGTCGTTCCTACAATTCATCTCACCAGTGAGCAGATGTGAGCAGTGTCTTTGTTTCGGTCTCCCCGTACGACGTGAACTGTCGGACCCGTGGTGATCCAGGATGACTCTCCATGTCGCCAAGCTGCAGAAACTGGCTGAGAAGGAGCAGCTGCTGGCATCGTGTTGCATGGCGTGGCCGTCTCCATGAAAAGCTCCTGCGCTGCTTGGACTTGCAGCTTTGCCGATCAGTCCGAAGCTCCTGTTCTGTCACTCCGGGTGCCTCCAGTGCCTCGGCCCCGAGCTCGCGGGCAGAGAGCTCCTCTTCGCCGCACGAAGCCTCAAAGAAGACGTCTCTAAGTTACCAGAGAGGGTTCCTGTTTTGTTCTATGATTCTATGGCTTCCAGGCGGCGAGGGCTGTTGCGGAGAGGCGCTGGGCGCGCTGCAGCTCGTAAGCCTGCAGCAAGCCTGCCGGCAGACCACCCAATTTCTGCTAAGTGCACTTTCCAAATTCCACAAGTCTGAGCTCAGCGCGTGTTGCTGCCGGTAGCTGTGGGGCCTTGCGGGCGGCTAATTTCTCTGCCGGAACACTGCAATTGTCCAATGAATCGTCCGAGTTCCCAGCCAACTCGCTGGGCACAACCCCGAAAGCCACGGATGTCTCACAGGTTGTAGTTGGGTCGAGGACGGAAAGGCCGCCTTGGCTGTGGTTGCTGGTAAGCCTTCATGTTCACCAACGAAGACAAGGCAAATACATGCCAAGATTCCGTAAGCCTCGTCTGATGCACATTGAAACGTATCCTGCCAGCAATAGGACGTGCTTTTTGATTGGCTACTGTCGGCAAAAGTACACGGAACTGAAAATCCCTACAGTCGCATGCAAGTAGCTAGACAAGCCGGGCCCATCCTCGTAGGCTGGGATCGGCTCAAATGCTGTGCTCATGCCATCCTGAAGAGGAAAACGACATTGCTGCTCCCTCGTCGTCTTCGTGTAGCCCTCCTCTCACGATCGGTAGCCCTAGGGAAGCCCCAACTTCGCTCTCAATCCCAGTCCCAGCAGCAGGCCCCATGCAGAAGGACAAAGTCCCTGAGCTGGCGCCAGGGGTGGCAAAGCGATCGAAGAAGGCGGCGAGCGCGCTCAGCAAAGTGCGTCCACACCGTTCCTGGACACGCTTTGCCCTGCACCGGATTCAAGGTGTGGAGGCCTTGGCGGCCGAGTCCTGCTTGGAGTCTTCATTCACGAACAAGGTGCACCGAAGTACCTCGACAGAAGCAACTGACGATGTGTTGTGTTACATCGCAGGAAGTTATGGTCTCATAATGTCTGATAGCACTGATAGCACATCGCAGGCGGGATGTACGGTACGTCCGAAAACGGCTTTGCGCCGTTGCGCCGCACCGGGCACACCGCGCGCTGTGGTCTGCACTCGCGCCGTTGCGCCGCGCTGTGAGCGAGCGCGGAGTACTTGTGAAATCCCACGCCGTTGCGCCGCCGCTGCGCTGTTGCTGGCGCATGTGTTGTCACACGCGGTTGCTTACACCGTCGCACCGTTGCAGGTGTCCGCTACAGAAGGAGCCTTGGACTGACGGGGCGCCCCGGGTTTTAGAAATCGGAACTCTTGTAAACCTTGAACTCCGAGGATGCAGCCTTGGAATGATGGGGCGCGCCCATCAGAATCACGGAGCACGTGTGTTGCATCGTCGCATGACAGGCGCGCAGGCACGGAGCACGGAGCAACGGAGCGGAGCAGTGTGGACGCCGTTTCCACCCACGAGGTCCCTAGGTGATAGCATCATCTGAAGACAGTGCCGGGCAGCATGCAGCACCATCAGTGTCCAGACGACAGTGGGATAACCGCCTTCCTTCCAAAGGAGCAGCACGTTGCATCACGGGTGACAGATTCAGCTCAAGCACTCGAGGGATGCCTTCGGCACGGGGATGTTTCGGCGACGTAACCACCATTTGATGCACCGGAGTGCCGTTGCCTCAAAGGGAACATCAAAGACATGCACCCGGCCCGACTATGTGACGGGACGGCAAGAGGAGAGCAGGTCGAGTGACCTCCAGGCCGCTGCTCCAGCCGTCGAGCTCGCTGTCCTGCCGAAGCGGTGCAGGCGAGCTCGAAGGTTGCGACTTGCAAGATCTTGCAAGGCCCTAAGGTGCAAAGCCGGCGGTGGCCTGAAGCGGTGGCGGAAGCTTCTCGACGGAAGCATCCGATGCGTAGGGGTCCCACTGCCACAGGCTCTTGAACCACAGCCTCGTCAACACTCTGTGCTGCGACAATAGTGCTACCCAGTAGCAGATCTCAACTTCAGCCAGTCGACAGCTCGAAACACTGCAAGGATGGATGCCAAGCCGCACGTGCCATTCACCAAGTGGTTGATCGACGGTAAGGTCCTTTGGAAGCAGCTGTGCAGACACAGGGCTTGCGGAGTGTCTGGAGATGGCCCGGTCAAAATCAGAATATGCTACGGCTCTTGACGCAACTCCGAGTGTGAGTTTGACCGGCTTTGCGTTTGGGGAATTATGCCCTGTAGGTGACTACTTCCAGGCGAAGATGTTGGCGGCTCCCAAGCCAAACGGTGATACTTCTCACATCAACCTTCGCTTGCTTCCTCCTTTTACCACCCCAGAATCAAGGCGTCTTAATCTAGTTCGAAGTGGCTTCCCCTTAAAACACTTCACTTGCGCCCGCCGGAAGCTTTTTGCTGATTTTCCGGCTCTTCTACGGTTTGGAGGCTGCCACCTTCCCAATAACGGGGCATCCACCCCCCTGGCCGATTGCTCAAACTGCGGGGGATGTCGGAAGTTTGAGCTGGAGCTTTGCTTGGAAGTTGCATACAGGTGCAGATCGCCGCAACTTCACATTGTCTAAAGATTAAAACAAACACGGTACAACAGCACGCCAAGTAGTAAGACCCACTCCCACCCACCACGACGCGCTTTGCAGGAACTTGCTTGCAAGCATCCAAGGAGAGGCGCCCATCTGCCGACCTCGTCTCCGGTGGCTTCCGTGGGACTCGGGGGGGACGTTGAACGGCAGAGGAAGTCACACAGTCACACGTGCGCTGTACAGCTGAGACTGCAGCAGCACAGTGAGGACAGGCACACGTGCGCAGTCCACGAGCTGCAGTTTCAGAGCCTTGGTTGACGCAGGACACGCTCGTCGTCAAGGCCGAGAAGGCACGACCGCTTTGCCAAGTCGCTGGATCCTCCGTCCCTAGTGCCGCCCTCACCTGGTGAAGAGCCTCGATGGGGTCCGGTGCCGGGACCTCAGTGCCATCTTCGTAGTAGCTGCTGCCTTGGATGGGCCAAAGATATATCTGCATCAGGGACCAAGCTTGAACCGGGTAGAGAGTGCAGACGCCGAGATCTTCACTTGGAGTGCTATCCCTTGCAGGGCTTTCGGATTTCCCTGCAGTACCCGGGGTGTGGTACAGTTTGCGTTCGGGTGCTGTCGCTGCAGTGCTGTTTTCACTGACATCGCACCATCCAACGTGTGCCCTACACCATCGAATCCGCTTGCCGCCCTCACTTCTTGCCCTTCTTCTTGCCACCTTCCTTCTCTTTTGCCTGGGACAGCTTCTCTGCAAGGACCTGTCGGAGGGGGCAGGCAGGGCGAGTTTTCTCAAATAGTCAGGATCTGGATAATAGCTTCACGCCCTGGCCTGCTTCACGCACTTCTGCTCCTCAATCAGGAAGGCTCGCACGACGCGTTCTCGAACACAGTGCCTGGCATCCACTTGAAGGCTCGAGTCATTCATGCACGATGCCTCCCGTAAATATACAGTGTGCATCCCTCACACTGCCGCTCTGCGGCATAATTTCAATCCAAGAGTCGCGCAGCGGGATCCCCCATAAGCTCTGTTGACGCGCTTCTCGCGCTTCTTCAGGCGGGAGTACCTCGCCACCACGTGGCAGAAAAGGGGAGACGGTGACAGCTCATGATGACACAGCTCGGTTCGTGCAGCTATGCGCAGCCCGTGCTGTGCCGGGCCACTCGATGGGGCGCAAACGTGGGAGGCCGATCAATGCCTTGCCACCTAGGCGCGTGCATTTGCCATCGTATTCTGCAGGCTATCTGGCAAGCACCCCAGGCACCGCCCCTCTGAGTTCAGCTAGCCCAACTCCGTCAGACAAGTGGCAGTCACCGCAGTGCGGGCCCTTGGCTTTCTTCCTCGGTTTGCAGACCAGAACTGCCGCTCCTGACGATGACTATGTGATGTGGACCATACCCCGCCGTCCCAAGAAATAACAACGCATAAATTGCCCTACTTACAAGGACTGAAAGGGCCAAGGTCAAGCTTCTTGACGGCCTGGTACACAGCTCGACCGCCCGGCGTCTTCACGACTCGCCTCAGACGGGACGGCCGCAACGTGCAACCTCCTTCAACGCGGCTCTCGACTCCAAGTTGCGGCCCTTCGTCACAGCTGGGCGCCCAGCTGCTTGTTCGACTTCGTGTTGTAACCTTAGGAACAAAACACGCGCAAAAGATGCAGGAAGAAAAGAAGAAACGGCTCATCGGGCTCGTCGAGCCAGGCCGCGGCACTGACGGCGGTAGGTCAGGCGAAAAGCCATGGCGCAGGGCGATACGACGGATACGACAGAGCCAGTCTATGTGTCCGAGCCAAAGCTTTCAGCAGTTAGTTCTGTTCCTTTGCGCCTACGCCGCTGCAAAAGGGTATCTTGCAATTTCTTGCAAACACCTTGATCTACAGATCTGGTGATCAAGCCTGCTTGTGATTGATGCTGTTTGCCAACCAGATGCCCGTATAGACCACGACGTCCAGATCCGAGTCAGGGGTGTCAATTCGTAGCGCTGTGCTGCCAATTAGCGCCAGCCTGACCGGTTGCATACCAATGACAGCGGCAGGGGGTCAGTGGTTGCAGAAGTCTTGGTAGCGGCAGAAGAGTTCGCAGGCCGGTTCCGGCACAGGAGTCAAACCACGACGGCCACCGTATCTATACCAAGCACGAAGCGAGTAGAGGCTCCAGAACAGGAGCATCAGTTCACAAAAGGGCATGCCGAAAACTTCGAAGACACTGCCACTTGGAACAAAAGATCATCGAGCTGACGGACACGTCCCTAGTTCTCCCTCCGAGCCAACACCGTTGCACATCGTTTCGTTTGAGAGCCCAGAGCACAACTGCGGGTCGGGAATCTCACAAATTATCTTGCGTTAAATATCGTTATATAAATCAATGATGACGAAGAGTGTTAAGCTTGTTGAGCTGCTAGCATGTCTACAGTTTGCCAGGCACACAAGACACACTTAGCCTCTGGAAATGGCTCCCCAGCGCTGTCTGCGCAGCCCCTGAGACAGCAAGCGCTGCAAGGCACTGAAATATTTGCCGGCTTTGGGGCGAGTTGTTCCCTGAGGCAGTATGGTGGAGACCTTCCCATCACTCGCGCACCAACATCCCAAATGGCAACCAGGCTGCTGAGCACCACGTCATACAGCTTTTCTCTGGCAGGGTAGCGTGCGACGGCCGCACTTCGAATGAAGTCCACGACACCTCTGAAGCTGGCATCTTGATATTGGGCTGAGGTCTCAATGCTATGCAGGCCGGTGCAAGTCGCTGGTCTGGCCTGCAATGCTCGACTCCGCGGAGCGTGCTCGGGGTAGTGGGCCTGGGCTGCCTCTGCGCACCACTGATACTGACTCTGAAATGGCATGGCAGCTGGTCGTTGTGTGACATCTTAAGAAAGCACAGAGTGTGCCTCCGGAGTCGCTGCAAGTGGTCGAGGTCTCTTCCTTTTCAGGGCTTTGGATGGACGGTCCGAGACAACGGAGCCTGGCGTTTTTTCCAGGGCCTTCTCGTCCGGACAGGAGATGCCGGGATAGAAAACATCGTAGACAGCTCCGTCAGGGCCGATCAAGGTCTCATCCCCTTTCCTGGCCAGGCTTGGTCTATGGAAGCATTGCTTCAGTGGCTCCTAAGAGACCAGTTGTGCACCCAAATGGGGGTTTCTTCAGACTCGGTAGGAGACAAGAATCGGGCTCTGCTCCCAAGCTTCAAGCTTCTCACCTCGCAAGCGCAGAGTCTGTCCATCTTCGATCTCTGCTAGTGTCCTTGAACGAGGAACGACATGAACAGCACTCACCGTCGGAGCCTGCCCAAGACCAGCCGTCCGGCTGTGTCCTCAGTAACACGACACGGCACCAATGAAGGCGACTGGGCACTGACATCACACTCAGCCGGGCAATTCAGTGGAGCAGCGTCGCCACTTGCCGACTCGCCTGCACAGCCTGCGATTGACAGTCTCAGGAGGCAAGATCAACAGTCGGCTGGTGACAGGAAAGATCTGCGAGAAGTCTCAGGGTAGATGCTCTATATCGACTCTACCGAACATGTAGGAGCCGTGCACCTGAAGTTGACCCAGCAACAGGCCAATCACTTTCCGTCCATGACATGACTCACCTTCGTGGGCACCATATCACGGGGCAGCTGTGCCAAACTCAGACACAGAGGTGTTAGGCGTGTGGCAGTCGCAGTCTTCCAGCGCACAAGTGCACTCAGAGCTTGCCTAGCCGCAGAAGAACAACAAGCAAGGGTCGGTGCAGCAGCAAGGCAGATACACAAAACCCCCCAACCTGCGGCACGAGGATCTGCATGTCGAGCCGAGATATGTCGCCGAGTCAGAAGCCCAGGGGCGCTGAGAAATGATGGGCTTAGAACTCACAGGACGAAGCCTCGTCTCAAAATGCTGTCTTACCGAATCCTACCATTTCCCCACTGCTGCAGGTGAGAAAAGTGTTTTCCAGAAGGTGAGATATCATGGGATGTTGCAGGCTGACTTCGGGTTAGGGTTGTTTCTATCCTATCGCAATGCGACAATGGTGTCGTAATGGTGTCAGAATCGAGGCTTCGTCCATGAGTTCTTTTGAACGCTGCGTTTCTTCCGGGTTTGGTCCAAAATGACTTTGTAAGACGACATCCTCTCGCTCAGCAGTGCAGGAGGCGAGATAGCGCCACCATTGGAGAGATCAGCAACCCTCACGCTGGCCAACATGGGCAGTACAGGGACGGAACACTATCTTCTGAGACTCTCCACAAGCCGCAACTCCAGCGTCAACTTTGGACATGGTCAGGTCTCGTGGCACAGTGCAAAAGCCGGACTTAGTCGATTGTAGCCATGACTGTCCTTGGTGAACCCAAGATATCGAGGGCTCCAACTGGCCCCTACATCGAGCTTGCGTCTGCGTGAGTCTGCGTGCGTCTGTGGCTCGCAGCCTGCAGGAGGCGCTGTCGGAGAGATTCGATGTATCTCGCCTCCCGGGATCTGGCATCTTGATGCTCCGTATTTACACTGGAGATTTCACTCCTCCTCGGCAGGCCCACCACAACGGTGCGAAATCGGCACTTCCTGTGCACGACTGCGGGAAGCAGCTGACAAGCAAAGCCACTGACGAGCTTTACGGAGATGGCGTCCGGTGCTTCCCCAAGCTTGCTGATGTGAAAACAGACGGTGTCCCAGCTATCATGGATAGCGGCTGGTGCCTTGAAGATTTGCAAGGTCCACTTCCTGGCAGATGCATATCAGGCCCGTATTTCGCGAACAAAAATGTCATGTCCGAGAGCTGTGACTTTTGCTGAACCCGAACTCTAACAGGCTGCTTGAGAGGCGAGATGCCCCAAGCGGCCCGCAACGGCAGCGCCACCGTGCCAGGAAGCTGGGTCCGGCCCGAAGCTCTCGCAGCCCTCCGCCCCCTCCGGGCGCAGCGTGAAGAAGCCTCGTTGAGCACTGCGCGCGTAAGCCAACCAGAGAGACTTTCGATGCCTCAATTCTTCGACTCTACCGCTGCCGAGAAACAAAGCGCGGCTCCTCGTCGCGGCACGACCCTGAATCGTCCACGGCTTGGATCTTTCCGAACGATGGAAACCAAGCGCTTCGATGATCAGATCTCACGGCCCGTCCGTTCATACATCAGATACTGGTAGCTACAAAGCCCACAAACTGCATCCATGCTCTCAACAGGTCTGCCCCAGCTCTCTAAGCAAGGTATATCCCGCCTCAGGCCAGCCAACCGACCATTCGCTCGTCGCACAAGCTCTGCAGCCTCGAGGCTCGAGGTTCCACTCCAAGAGTCGTTAGCAAAAGCAGGCGCCTGTTCGCCGAGTGCTTCTGCCACAGCAGAATGGCTTGTGTGGGTGTGGCCAGCACCTGCAACGAGGCTGTTCTAGGCAGTTATGTATCTGCTTTGATGTCGCACCAACATTCCTAAAACCACAAGACAAAATCTAATGAATAACGGCAAACCCCATGATTCAATGCTGCCCGTGCTGCCACACGTCTAAAATTGTAGCGTCCCCTCCGTCCATCCCGTTCAATGAAGCTCTGGCCTGCAAGCACTTCCCCCAAAGCTCGACAGCACGCTTCCTCATGGGTCAGAAGGCTACAGTGACTGGGCGAGACGGTGTGCGAAAGGCGAAGAAACGAAATCACAGAAAAAACAGTTGGTGCATAAGATGATGATAGCTAGAGAGCAGCTCGTCCTCCTCCCCATGCGCGTTCGGTGTTTCCGCACATGGGAAAACCGTCCGTCCGCCACTCTCCACCTTGCGCCGCATGCTAAGGCCCCGATCTCTACAGTCTTTGCAACATTGACACAGCTAGGGCATTCGGCAGTCGTCAGAGGCCTCGTTCAAGTAGAGGATGACAGAGCAAACACAATGAGGAAAACCGCCATTAACGTCCAGATGCAAGCCGATGCTCATGTCGTCTCCGTCTCCTCCGAACGGAGTGAGGACGGGGACCCTCTGCGAGGCTCGCGGGCAAAAGCCGGGCCTGGCACATGGGCCCCCTGGGCCGGCTGGTCGAACTTCAGAAACGGATTAATCTCCTCAGTTAGGTGGAGCACTGCTTTTCTAGAGTCCCCTACCACAAGTGAGAAGCCGAAAGGCTTGCCCATGGATGGGGATGCCAGTCAAGGTTGCAACCTGGCCATACAGTCTGAGCAGCTTCACGATCTGTCCCCTGTGATACAAATATGGGCCGAGGGCTGTACTTTGGGATGCTCACACACAGTTTGGCTTCGCTTCGTGGAGCAACGCTGCATGCCTCTCGAGCGTTGGAAGCTTCTGGATTTGCCAGTCAGGTCACGCGCTGTTGCATCTCCTGCATCAAAAGTTTGTCCGCACCAGAGAGACGACTTACCTGGTAGGCAGACAAGCACGGGAAAGCATTCAGTTTTCCTAAACGGCATCTTACACACTGCGCCGTAAATCTCCAGTGGACATAACTGTGACAGCTTGTCGCGCAGGCGGCGTGACAGCGACAAGAACCATCGGTCGAGGTTGATCACTCCGTTTCCATTTTGATCCCCCGCATCACTATCCGGATCTTGTCGCAAGAAGTTTATGCAAATTCTGAAATTAAGGCGTTGAGACTGCTCCTGCTACAGTCCCTTGGGAGCAAACCAGTGAAGCTGGAACCCTCGAAACCATCACAGTCAGTGTGGCACCTCCAGAGAGGCAGTGGCGACACCACGGAGCACTTCCGCGGAGGCCTCTCCCGTGCGCTGCATCTCCTGCCGAATGCAAGCGGTGCACATGACAACTGTTCCGGTTCACTTTCACATCACCAGAAACTCCTGCGCGTCTTCGTTGTGACGCCTCGGATTTCGGATACTGATTGCTTTTGGACATGTTTGTTTCCGTCATGCCCTGAGGTTTTGACCTGCAGGTCCGGAAGCCCAGCTCAATTAGTTGGGCGCATTCCTGCTCGTGACACACTGGGGTGGTAGTTTAACGCAACGCCCGTCGCATGGTTTCTGTCAGTTCTGCAATGACTTAACGTGCATTCGTTTGGGTGCTTTGCAAACTACGCAAATGAATTCAGTACCTTTGTTGAGGACCGGTACTGCCTGCATACCGGGTAGCACAACTTTGCTGCATCTAAAGGTCTGGGAGAGGCCTAGGAGGCATGTGCCCATTGGCGCCCCTGTCTGCATCGCTCGGCCGTTTGGGATCTAGGACTGCGGAACCTATTCCGAAGCAGGCTCGCACCCGCGCGACAGCCGACTTTCTGCCGATTGCATCTTGAAGTGTTTCATGTGATTCGCATGGCTGTGGCTCGATTCCCTCGAATGTTCGCTGCGGAGGAGGGTGTGGTCGAATGTCTGCTGCTGCAACCCAAGTCGATTGGTTTTGATTCTGCAAGTTGGTTGCATGTGAGAGGGTCTGGGAGCCACCGAGGGGGTTATTAGTAAGCTGTCCTCTGCGCTGGCAAAGTCAGGAAGGAACGCCGCGAGGGGGGACTCGCCTGACAAGTGCACAACCTTGATGCCCAACAGGCTTGAGATAGCTTGAGCTTCAGCTTCGGCTTGTGGGTGCAGGGAAGGCGGTTCTTGCGAAGTGCCGCAAATCACACCACCGCGGCCACAAAAGTCGACATGAGGGTGCTTGTCCACAGTGGCAGCCAAGGCTCTGCACAAGAAGGCCCCGCTTCTTTGGTAACTCGGCAAGAGCACAGAGGCCTGAGCAGCTGCAAACGCGTCGAGACGACCTCACGATGTGGCTTCTCCGGTCAGGCTTTCTTGCACTGTGTCCCGCCAGAAGGCAACCCACGCCAATGACAAATCCTTCGGAACCGTTCTAATCCGAAGAGTCAGCCAGGTGTGCCTCACAGCATGACAGCTTGACTTCCGCTCCCTGCCTGACGTACTATGCGACATGCGACCGAGCACATCCCCATATCTCCGTGAGGGTCCCTCTCTTTCGAGGTCCGGCCCGGGACGGCCTGGAGTGGCCGAAGCTCCTTTGGCAAGCTGGATGCAGCTTTGGCATTCGCGGACCAACAGCCTGTGCCAGGCATCGTCGAATCTCGCTTGCGTTCTCGCCCTCTGAAGCTCTACATGTGCGACCCAGACGCGCCGGAAATCCTGCTCCCATGTTCCCCAGCCTGCGCATGCAAGTGTCTGGCAGTAGCAGCTAAACACCAGCGACAAAGTACACCTGTAGGCTTGTATTCATCACGCGGTGAACATTGTACTTATATCCGCTGCTACCCGTAGCCGCCATAGCCCTGCAATCATGATGCTCGGTCTATGCCAACTATCGCCAGACTCTTCGATAACCGCAATGCATCAGAAGAGGCCTTGATCGGAGTAGAACAAGCTCTCGATGTCCTCTCGCCTTGGCTTGACCTTCGCAGTACGTATAGGACAGGATCCCTTGAACCCACAATGCCCATGGCAGACCACCACTGTCTCTGAAACTCTGAAACCTTCGGCTGCGCCCGCTGCGCACCGGCACCCCCGAGCCTTCTCAGCCTCAATGAGGAGCTCCTCAAGCTGCGTCTTCAGCTTTGCCTCCGTGTCCTCGAGAAGTTGACAAGTCCACGGAGCCCAGGCACTGCGGCGCCCTGCCCGCAAGTGCTCTCCTGCGCCTGCCGACAAACCGCCTCCAGCCGCACCTACCCGCACGGACCCGCACGGAGCCGGAGCCGATGCCTCCCCTCGTCACGGGCTCTCCGCTCTTGGGCCTGGTGCTGGCGCAGGCCCTCCAAGCTGCCGCGCATGGCAGCGAGGCGCCGGCGCGCTTCGGCCACAGCGGCATCGCTCATGGGGCCGAGGACGCCGACATTGGCTCAAGCCCAGTTGGGATCGAGGCATAGCTGAGGGCAGGGCAGAAGCATGCGGTGCATCGTCGAATGGTACAAGTACTGACAAGTAACTTCGTAGAGTTTTCGGGAGAGCTAATTACCACCTGGGCCCGGGCGCATCCAGCCAACATATCTGACGAGTGCTCTCTGAAATTCTCAGCTCAGCCCGAGGCTTCAGACTCCTGGGCGAGCGATGTAGTCAGGACTCGGGATTCCGCGAGGTGGTGTTATCTTTCTGGGGCCCGAAGGCAAAATCGAGGCTTCAAGTGCCTTCAGGCTGTTTGATTGCCAACGCCGAATACAGCGGCCAGACAATCTCGTTTTGCTAAAATCCTCATGCCGTTACGCACCCCATCCAGCAAAGCGGCCTCGAGACTATGGCGGCTCAGTAACACACAGAGAAACTCAGAATACAAAGACAGCTGAGAGGTGGACCATTGATGTGCGGCCACACAGGTACTGGCCGGGTAACTGTGCTTCTAAATATTTTTGTCTGACACAGTATCAGCAGTCTAAACTATGTTCGAAACTTGTTTCAGCATGCACGTGCATGTACTGACCTTGTGTCTACTTCAAACTGCACGGCACTCGCTAGTTTAGCTGTAGTGTTCTCGGCGACAGAGCCAAGAGATGCGAGCGGCCCAAGTCCAGCTTCTGGTTTGGACAAGAATCCAGCTCTCGCCGCCATTTCTGATTCGAGAAGCATCTGCCCGATTGAAGACGAGCTGACAACCCTGCCCTCCAGACTGCTTCGACTGTTTGATGCGCATGCCTCAGAAAAACTGCCACTGATCTCTAGCAAAGGGAACACAGGCATTGTCAAAGGCACGAATTATCATTATCCAATCTGACCGGATTCCCTGCTGATACACTGTGCGACAACCAGCCGTAGCCGTAGATGTGCCCTTGACCTGACTGCATCCATTCGTCTGAGGTTCTTCAAAAGTTTCACAACGTCTGTACTCGGTGAGCAAAGACCGACAACAACTAATCTACCACTCTGCGCAAGCCGAACGCAACGAAAGTCTGCCGTCCTTATACCTGCCGTAGCTTGATGCACATGTCTGAGCAGAAAGCAGCCCAGCAAAGGCCAAGCCGGCTCAGAAATGACATACCAGCGGGCTGCCACACTACAGCATTTCACGAAGCACAGCAGCCCTGCTCTAGCTTTCCTGTGCCTGGTGCTGGCCATCCCCTCTCCACATGCCACGAATGGATACTGGAAAACGTTTGTATGCCACCACTCTCCAGTAAGAGTGCCTGCGGACAAGGTCTTGGTGCACCGGGGTCCGATCCTAAGCCATGTCGGCCAGGGCGCTTGACCTCTGCGTGTTCGATGTCGCAACTCTCTGCTCCCATTCAGGCTTCAGGCCTGCTGATTGAGCAAAGGGTCGCATGAAACCTTTGAAGCACCCTGAAGCTCCAGCCTGTCTTGACAGGTCACACGCATCATCTAGGAGTGTCTTTCGCACCCTAATCGCATGCAAGCTCCATGCACTGGAGGCGCAACGGAGGCATCGACAAGGCATCAACGTTCGAAGATGCTGGCCATTGGGCTCGCTATTTATGAAATGCAAATCATGCGTTGGGTTGCGGAGTTGATGCCTCGCCTGCCCGGAAAGTGCTGGATGGGGGCAATGCGACTACGGCATCATCTGGCATCTTGCAATGATTTCGAACTGTGACTCATGCCTGCAGGCCAAGGGCCAAGGGCCTAGATGGTGCCTTGCCTGCCCGGAAAGAGTTTGTCCTAAGCCTAAACATGAAGTATTCTTGCCGAAGCTGCAGACATGAACCCGAACACCTGAACATGTGACATCCACAACATCTTATCCTGCAGTCTGCAAACTGTCTGTTCTCAAACGCCTGTTCGCACTCACGTCTACTGCAGCTTCACTACGGCAACTCCATGCGATTCTCATGACACCCCACTGCTTCGTGTTCCAACAAGTCAGTAGATTTAGTTAGTTAGTAGCTGGCTGCTCAAGCCATCATCTTACAGAGGCCACAGGACGCAACAGCGGTTGCCCACATTGCATGGCATTTGTGTGTGTGTGTGTGTGGGTGTGTCTGTGTCTGTGTCTGTGTCTGTGTCTGTGTCTGTGTCTGTGTCTGTGTCTGTGTCTATGTCTGTGTATCTGTGTCTGTGTCTGGGTCTGGGTCTGGGTCTGTGTCTGTGTCTGTGTCTGTGTATC